>JACXGM010011983.1:0-24439 GCA_016801145.1 Umbra pygmaea
TGTAACCCCACCCCACAAAACTAGTCTACTGTAACCCCACCCCACAAAACTAGTCTACTGTAACCCCACCCCACAAAACTAGTCTACTGTAACCCCACCCCACAAAACTAGTCTACTATAACAGAGATGGGAGGATTTCCTACACTATGCAATTAATATTTTGTCATTTGAACTGGAATTGCAATAAGGACATCTTTAATATAACTTGGTCATTTTAGGCCATTCTTTTGTGTTTCACAAAACATAGTATAGGGAATCATTATAGAATACTGTATATTGCTATACTGACTTGTAATATACCAAGAAATACATAGTTTACAGTGTTTGTATACTGGGCACTTGAAATGTGTTTAATTATGTCCTAAGGGAGGAGCTCCGTCCCCATTTGACAGAAACTTTGGAACCAAGATTTCAGCGAAAGCAATTCAGTGGATTTCAAAGAAGCTAAAGGAGTCCTATAAAGAAGGTATGTTCAAAATAAGTAAATCAGATATTTTAATTAATAAAGTCACATAGACCATATGATTTTGACCATAACCCCTTGTTGAAATTTGGGTGGTATATAACATATTACCCCTGGTTGTAAAGTGGGTGGTATAACACATAACCCCTGGTTGTATTGTGGGTGGTATATAACATATAACCCCTAATTGTATAGTGGGTGATCTAACACATATCCCTGGTTGTATTGTGGATGGTATATAAAATGTAACCCCTGGTTGTATAGTGGATGGTATATAACATACAACCCCTGTTTGTATTGTGGATGGTACAACACAACCACTGGTTGTATAGTGGGTGGTATAACACATAAACCCTGGTTGTATAGTGGGTGGTATAACACATAACCCCTGGTTGTATAGTGGGTGGTAACTGTGTGCTATAATCCATGGCCATGCAGGGAAAGTGTTCACCAACACAGAGGACACCGCCTGTCTGCTGGGAATGCGGCGCAGAGCCTTGGTCTTCCAACCAGTAGCACAGCTGAAAGACGAGACAGACTTTGTGTAAGACACAGCATCGAGATGCCTATTTAGGCCCTGAACAACCAATCACATTTTTCTGTCTAGATGTTTGTAGTGGCATTTAGGTCGAGCTTCAAATATCATTGTACATTTTTACTTAATACGATATCCAGCAATTAAAACATAATATATCCATGTGATATTAGCTATAGCTGCATTGTTGGTGCTGCACTGGTTTTTTAATAATGGTGCGCGTCTCTGTACACATACAGACACAGGATCCCTAAAGAACAATGGTGGCTGAAGCTTCGCCCCCTGATGAAGATCCTCGCCAAGTACAAGACAAGCTACGATGTGTCTGACTCCGGCCAGCTGGAGCACGTGACCCGCATCAGGCCCAAGAAGGAGAATTGAGTCCTTTTGTCAGGCTCATAGCTAGACAGGCTAATCGTAAGGGAGTGCTGGGTTGTTTTGAGCAGGTCCATTGCACTCTCTAGTCATGGTAACTCTTGCCAAGCACTATCAGTCCCGTCTGTAGTAATGTCCCTTCAGAAACTGCTTCGATTTTGAGCACTCAATTATCCAGTTATCTTCCCTTGGCAAAGGGTGGAGTCTGGATGCAGTCGGCTCCTGTAGGTGCTTCTGTCTTTGTCTTAAGGGAGAGCCAACTGCTGCTCCCATCACCTGTACTAGGGCTGCCCCGGCTGTTGTACCATCACCAGTAGTGTACGCTGCCTACCTGCACTGTTTTAAACCTGGGGTGGCACTGTATGTTGTTAGTTCTGCTCCTGTTTGTGGATTTGTTGAAGGTCTATTTGTGAACGTCATTATTATGCAATGTAACCTTGTTTTAGTGTTAACTTAACGTGTGTTCTTGCCAAGTATTAAATCCTATTTATTGTGACTACAGAGTAATTTCAGTGTGATTCTAGTTGACATTAGGGAAACGGCACTGGCACAGAATGGAAGCACATGTCCATAAAATGTCCTGGTAGGTATGGGGAGTTCAGTCTTGTGAAAGCAACTAAGCATTGAAGTTTGGTTTAGATTTGGGTAACAATGTCAGGTTTGAATGTATTATACTATATTTCTCTATCTACATATCATAATCCAAGCATTGTTGTATTACAACATAATTTAATGGTCATTATTTTCATACATACATTATATGTAACAACATTTTCAACAACAGAAGCAATCTAGTACATCAACATTTATCAACATAAGCAATCTAGTACATCAACATTTATCAACATAAGCAATCTAGTACATCGTTGCATATGCTGTGGAACCAGCAGTGAATTTCTGCTATTCAGCTAAATATTTTGTCATATTTCAACATTATGAATACAGTCCCCAGCAAGTCAGATGTAGAAGCATCTGTTCATTGTTGTGCGCATTAAGTTTTGACCACCGTTTTCAAGTAGCTTTACAATTAAAACAACATGTACCATTTTATGACACTGCGTCTGACTGCTCTCAAGTTGAGAAGATAAACGGGGTTAAATCTCAACATCTGGTTATTTTACAACCCATGAAGGGTCTTTCTTAATGGTGTCATTATCTGGGCCCAAAATAGCAGCTCCACACGTCCTCTGTCCAATGCCAAGGTACCTGTGTTAAACAATACCAGAAAAAACTTTAGCAGTTTGCTCCCAAGTGCAATACAGGATTTTACTGTGGTTTAAAAAGGCAAATTTTAGGGTAAAAGGAAGTTGGAGCACTCAAAAATATTAAACATTTGTAACGATTTCAAATAAAAAAACAAGTTACCTGCCGGCCACATCGACTATGCTCTTGGCTGTGACGGCAAAGAGGCTTTCTCTGTGGGCCTGCCTCAGCTCATCTGTGACTCCACTCAGGAACCTGCCCATACCTGCAACGCAAACATGTGACATTCATTGTTTACATGAAGGTTTCCAACACTACGTAACATTGCAATCAGATAGATTGGCTGGTATTGGCTTTTGAATAGGCCTCAGTAAACGGCTAATGTTGATTCCAGTTACTACTGCTGTGTTCGTCTGCACTATAGGAAATGTCGGTGGCGACAGCACAAACACAATGTTTCTTATATATTGGAAATTGTCTGTCTGTGCTTATACATCAGTGAATCTGTATTAAACGCTCATAGGAATTTTACTTATTGAAAAGTGTTCTCCAAGCAGATCTGCCTTGGAGGTAGAAATTATTTCATTGGTTGATTCAAAACAGAGGGCAGACCTCACATGTTTACTTTTACAATTTATGCCAACCTAATCTTTTCCCTTTGTGTATATATAGCACAGTATTACATTTTATCACTCCAGTGTGGTTAAGGTTAGGGTTACAGTTAGGTGTACAGTTAGATATGATTAAAGACCGAGAACTATATTCATGTGCACATTCTTGATGTCATGTAAGGTACGCCCTCAGTTTTAAACTAACCAATCAAATGATTTCAGCCTCAAAAGGTCAGGTGAGGAGGTTAAAGGCTGGCATTTAGGCAGATATAAGAACTGACACATGAAAGCAGACAGCTTCTGTCAGTTGTGGTATGTGTCACAATGTAGAGATCGGTTTAGTTTGATAGGCTGACTGCTTCCCCTTATTCTCTATATAGCACATCACTTGAGGGCCTATTAGTGCACTGTGAAGGGATTAGTGGGCCATATGATTCACACTACCTATAGTGCATCAATTTAATCATCATCATCATTCACCTTTGTCGCAGGGAGCAACAGGAGAGTCCACCGCTGAGAACACTGACAGCTTGGCCTCATCAATATCTTGCTGGGTAAACTGTCCTGATCGCGCCCAGTCCACACCCTTACGGAAGGCTGACAGAGTCTGCATCGAGTTTGGGTCTCTGAAAACAGCACAGGGTCATTAGAACAAAATAAATAAGCCAAGTGTAGGGGGAACAATGGCAAATATCATCAATGTGTCTAGACTTGGGAATCCCTAGTCGGAATGTGTCACAGGGAGATTTCCCTCTTAAGATTTTTTCAGGGTATTTTTTTTTAATGGACAGTAGGAAACAGACATTAGGGATAAAGGTATGTAGCGATGGAAGCGAAGACCAATGTTTGGTGCTTTAGCACAGCCTCTGTGTTTTCATTGATAAACAGTTCTCTCAAAAGCGATACAAGAGACCTACGATTCAAATACAGAAAATATCGATGGCACAATATCTTGCTCCGTTTACTGTGACAGTTATTCTTTTTATTGAAAAAACAGTAGCAATCGGGCTAGACAGACAAGTATGAAGAGGGAGACAGAAAGGACAGTCGGCAGAGCTTAGACCGCTACACCGAACTCTGGCACATATGTAAGTGCTTTGGTGAAGAGGCAGCTGCGTGTAACCAAAGTCCTTGGAAGAAAATTCGTGCCGGAGTTGGTAAGACCCTGACGCCGGAGGATGTATGTTCCAAGGCAATGGGGGTTTTGAGCCCAGGCTCAATATATATATATATTTTAAATTAACTATTCAAAAGATCTTCTAAACTTTCGCGATTGCATGCTCATTGATTTCGATAACATCCTGTCGTATTGTGTTCATTTGTATATTTGTTTAAACAGGTAATGATTCTCATTTGCAAATGGTGACCGTGCCAAGATAAAGTCAAATATTGCGAAAGTTTCACACTTATATATACTGTGACTACATTTGTTGTTGGTTCCCTTTGCCTGCTGTTATGAATCTCTTGGATGAAGGGATGATGTTGACCTTGTATCATGTTAGTTAAGAAGAAACTCAAATCTCACACTGTGCTGCGCACTGACCGGTTTTCTGATGTTGTAAGCAGGAGTTGTATGGCGCACTGAGTCTCGTGTTAAAATACAATGTACTGGGTAACAAGACAATCCTCGATTTTATTTTAAACTGGAGGTGGTTGATGTGGGTCTGGAAGGAGAGTGTACGTTCTAACCAGATACCTAGGTACAGTGCTATAGAAAAATCATCATACCCTGTCAAAATCAATACCAAGAACCCGATGGCTACTTTGCTGAGATTGTCACACTCACAGACCAACCAAACTCACAAGCTTTACAAAAAGCTGGCCTGTGTGGCTGGTTGGCAAGAGAAAAAAGGGCCACAGTCTCGTTTTCGCTTTGCAAAAAAAGCCTTAAATTCTAATGCCATGTGGCCAAAGGTTTTATGATTAGATGAGACCAATATTGAACTTTTTGGTCTGAACTACAAGCGATCTAGTTGCACAAAGCAAATTAGACATATCCAAACAGACCAATGGCTGTAATAAAAGCAAAATGCGGCTCTATGAAGTATTAAATCATGGGACTGATCACTCTTCAAACTCTGTTATTTATTTTTATTTTACATTTCTGAATGGTTCCTTTTATACGTTACATGAATTTTGTCACATCAATGTGTAAATAAAGCTGGAACAAAAAAACGATTTTTAAGAGTATTGAAGAGAAAAGTGACTATTTCAAAGGGGTATGATGATTTTATATAGGCACTGTATTTGTAGGTACTTTTACCACAATTCAGAAACAGTTGGAGGCTTTAGTGGCTTTAGAGTGTCGGATATCATTGAAGCTCTTTTGGAGGTTAGTTAGCAGTGTTCAATGTAGGGCCTGATTTATATAGAATGGTGTCAACTGCGTACAAGTGGATCAGAGCATTGTCAGCAGCAGTAACATCATTGATGTATACAAAGAAAATGGTTGGCCCAAGATTCAAACTGTGTTACTCCCGTAGAATCCAGACAACAGATTTAACACACTGAACCCTATCTAACAAGTTAAAGCTCCACTGTGTATTTCTTTGAGTTGATTCTTAACAAAAAAAACTTTGTTCTTTCACAAATATGTGCTCATTCATGTGTAATTACTTCCACCTAATAATCAAAGTATTTTCCTAAGTGTAGAATCTTCCATTCACAATACATGCAATCGTGCCCGCTCACCATGTTACGCCTCCATCTTAAAAATACATTAGCCAAAGAGGGACATACCTTTTACACAAGTGGCACCGTGACGAATGCCAGGGGGAGATTACTCAGACTGCCGGGAAATTTCAAAGTCTGTTGAAGATGTAAGATCATGCCTGTTCTCGAGGACATGTAATAGTAGCGCTGGCTCAAGCTATAAAGTAGTCAAGAAGGTTCGGCTGGCAACACAAACAGGGATTTTTCGTTTCAAAATAATAGCGCTCATGGTTCATTGCAGTAATTATTGTTTATTCATTGCATGTCCATGTTCATGTTTTGCTAAAATTAGTATTCTGTTTGAATAAAACAGACTATAGTGAATGTTTTTCAAATGTAATCGTTTTTTCACATGACACTGACAATATATTCAATCAAATTTTGTGTAAAACATATTTGTTACTTTTATTAATAAAACAAGTTAAATTATTATTTTTGCTATCACATGCTCTTATTGTTTCTTTACACACAATACAATTGCATTTGGTTATAATTCACAGGCTGTGTAGTGAATTAACAATGACTATTGCAATGAATCAAAACGAGCGCTATTGTTTTGAAAGAAAAAACGAATATCCAGGTTGACGTTGCTGGTATAATAACGCGGTTGCTTGTCATATACATTTTCACCAGCAGATGGGAGCAGATCTTACAATGCAGCTTTAAAGAACCAGGCATGGCAATAGTCTAAGAAGGCTGATTTGTCTGCTAATGAGAAGTTGGTGATTAACAGAGTCATAAGCCTTGGCTAAATTTATAAAGATGGCTGCACATTAGCGTTTTTCTATCGATTGGTACAAACACACCTGTAGGAATAGAATTTGAAAAGTCCTCCTCCAATCCTGGCCCCTCCCCCATAGGCTCCTCCCTTCTCTCGAATCTCTCCATGCAGGTACTTAGCAGTCATCATCCGGGCCAGGATATTCAGGCTAAAGGAGATACAAGGAGCAGCATGGGTAAACATCACATTTCCCAAGTCAGACATTTCTCTGATTTTCCCAAAAATCCTGGTATCTGGATGATGTTCTTATTTCTTATAATCACAAGGAAATTGAAAAAGATCAGGAACTGTTGACATTGTAACTAAAAACTTGCAAAGTTGGTAGATGAATATTTTTGTAGATGAGATTAAATGGGACATATTCAACAAATGTGGACTACAGTATCAGTTACCTGGCGTAGTCGTCATGGGTAAACGGCACAGTGCGAATACATTATATTCCTACATTAATACAGTATCAGTTACCTGGCGTAGTCTTCATGGGTAAACGGCACAGTGCGAATACATTATATTCCTACATTAATACAGTATCAGTTACCGGGCGTAGTCTTCATGGGTAAACGGCACAGTGCGAATACATTATATTCCTACATTAATACAGTATCAGTTACCTGGCGTAGTCTTCATGGGTAAACGGCACAGTGCGAATACATTATATTCATACATTAATACAGTATCAGTTACCTGGCGTAGTCTTCATGGGTAAACGGCACAGTGCAAATACATTATATTCATACATTAATACAGTATCAGTTACCTGGCGTAGTCTTCATGGGTAAACGGCACAGTGCGAATACATTCGCTCACAAAGTTGATTGGGAAAGGCATTGGGAAAAATGTCTTCATCTGGCAGGGCTTGAAGTTGGGCTCCTGTGGGCCAGCGAACACACGCTCACATTAGTTCAGTTGAAAAACCTTTCAGTAACTAAAGCAAAAATCATAATGGATTGCTTAATGGGGATCAGGTCTACAGTCTGTAGTTCTTTGTTGAGTAAAGGACACCTGATTCTAAACCAGAAGGCGGTATACTCACAGTGATGAGTTTTCTACTTGGGCCGGATCCTGGGGCTGCCAATGGATCCAAAGATCTCTGTTGAGATAAATGGAATCTGTCAACTCCTAGCAACATCCCAAATGTAAGCCTGCTACCTGCATAGTGTACTTCCTTTGAACATAACATGGGCCTTCATCAAAGTAATGCACTACTTTGATAGTTTCCCATTTGTGATGTAATGCATTTCAGTTGCTTACAGTTGAGTCTTGTTTCAAAACCAAAACAAGTCAAATGCATACTTCAGTGATATCCGGCCGGATTGGTCTGCGCTCCTTCTTATTGGTAGCAATGCTAGACATGAATATATCCAACTTTCCCGCTGCATCCGACATCTTCTGGGGCGTTGCATTAACTGCACATCTGTCCGGATAACAAGTAGCTGTTATATTGTATGTTGTATACTTCACATTATCTATAGCAAAACACTAAACTTTCAAGATGCATTCCAGAGTATTTTTCAATCATTTCAGTTATGAAGGTGGTGCTCATGTTCAGAAATGGGTCCCTATATGTTGTGTTCTATTTGCATCCTTTTCTGTACTAAATCACACATCTCATTTGATACATTACAACTGCAATTATTTTGTGTGCAAATTGTAACACATGTAATGATTCCAATTTGTTCTACCATAGGAATATGGTATGCTTAAGATCCCAGAACACATCTGTTAGTAGGAATCATATGAAGCTCTTTCCCACCTCATGTTCAGGGGATTGAAAATGTGCCTCTTGATTCTAGGAAGTGTCCGTAGAACTGGAGTAAGGTCTGGCATCTCTGCAATCCTTTTCATGAACTTCACCTGATATTTAAAATACAGAGAAATAAAGTTTCATATTATTCCTTTCATTTTAGATGTCACAAATTCCTATATTTTTATTAAGAGGCTAGAATATTGTTCCCCTTAAAATTGTACAGCTGTTGCTTTGCATGTGGACCCTCAGGTCACGTTAGACTTCTCCAACTCACCTGCTCCATCCCAGCAAAGATCTCATTAAGTTCTCCTGTTGGGGTCAGGCTGCGTGCTGCACGCGTCATGGCATACATATGCCCGGAATAAGAGATCCCGTTGGCCAGTTCCTGAGCTGACATCATGACCAGCACGCGCAGACGTTCCTCGTCATTAAAGTGTGGCCTGCAGGACAAGGATTACAGGAGACCAAAGTAGTAAGGCTCAAACACCTCATTAAAAAGCAATGCACCTGGAATTGTTCTTTATGGTTAGAGAATTATCTGTTATGAACAGATGACTGATTCATACTGGTCCATATGTTGGGTACTGACTTGTACTTTTCCATATGTCGTGTACTGATTGGTACCAAATGTCGTGGTATTCTTCTGATAGACGTGTGATCCTACCTGTTGAATATCTCGGTCCACAGGTGAAACATTTCTGGAAGGTTCCTCTCCAGACAGGAAGATGATAGCAGCACTCCCTGTGAATGAGCCAATCATTTTAGAGAATGCTCTCCAAGACAGTGGTTCTCAAACCTCTCCGGCGGGACCCCCGGCCATGCCACATATTAGATGTATCCCAGAGCTAGCACATCTGAATCAACTTGTCAACTAATCATCAAGCCCTTACCTGCTTAAATCAGGTGAGCTAGTTCAGGGCTACAACTAAACAGTGAGACAGCCGGGGGTCTCCAGGAGAGGTTTGAGAAGCACTGGTCTAAGAGAAGTAGGGCTAGTTTGCAATGGAAGAACACAGTCGGCTGGGAAACAATTACCATTTGGCGCATAGGCAAAAATGCTTCCATAAATAACAGTGTTGTGGTGGTGCCGATGGTAAATATGACCGACCTGTTCATACATGTCCATGTTGGAGTGGTCAGGGTGGACCGATGTGGATACGGACATGCCCCCGGTCTTCAGCTCCATCTGTTGGGCCTGCTGACGGTAATCAAGCCTCCCACAGCCCATCCTAAAATAACACACCTGCGTTTACCTTCTCACCGTCCAACTAACATACTACCACATTCACCTCATTCTGGTGATGCCATTTAGGACACAAATCACAATCACGTGACCCAGGCTGCCGACATTTTTCACATGGTAAAAGCTCAATTGTCTGCATCTCAAATTAATTCTAGTATTTTCTCAGTCACCGCTAAGCTGTTGTGAAAGCACACAAGCTACGGCTTTGGGACATGACTCAAATGTTTTCTGATCTCAAACTGAGGGGGATATTTGAGTCCTGTGCAGTAGTTTTATAAGAATATGCAAATATTACAAATATTGGGTGATGTTAGACATTAAGCATCATTAATAAAATGTAATACTTAGTTAATTTTAAAGGTTGGGATATAAGAATAACATTACTTACATTAGATATATGAATTGGACATATTAGTCTGTATGCAATATATACAGTTGCGCTCAAAACGTCGCATACCCCTAGAAAATTGGTAACAGATGTAATATTTTTAAAGAAAACATGAATGAGCAGGCAAAACATTTTAGATCTCATGGGATACAGGGGATTTAACTGTAGGTCATAACAGAAAGGCACAAACCTAAAACAAAAACAAAACATGGCAACAAAGAAAATAATGAATTGACCTGGTAAAAAAGTCTGCTAAGTTCTCAATATGGTGTATTGCCTCCTTCAGCATCAATGACAGCGTGCAGTCTTTTGTGATCGTTGTCTATGGGGTCCAGAATTATTGCAGGTGGTATTGTTGCCCATTCATTTTGGCATATGCCTCCAGGTCATGGAAAATCTTTGTTGTCTTGCATGAACCACACATTTGAGATATCCCCAGAGTGGCTCAATTAAATTAAGGTCAGGAGACCAGAACCTTCAATTTTTTCTGCTGTAACAATTGAAGGGTCAACCTGGCTTGTGCTTAGGGTCATTGTTATGCTGGAAAGTCCAAACGTGTCCCATGCAGAGCTTTCATGGAGAACAATGCAAATTGTCTGCCAGTATTGTCAAATAACATGCTGCATTCATCTTGCCATCACTTTGCACAAGGTTCCCTGTGACTTGAGAGCTGACTCAGCCCCAAAACAACAGTGAGCTACCACCATGCTTCACACTGGGGATGGTATTATTTTCACTATAGGCCTTGTTGAACCCACTCCAAACATAGCGCTTAAGTTTGTGACCATAAAGCTCTATTTTTGTCTCTTCATTCCAGATTACAGTGTGCCAGAAGCTGTGAGGCGTGTCAAGAAGTTGTCAGGCATATTGTGCTCCTTGAAATAACCACTCCGATCAGCCTTTATTTCTCACGAAGTTACCTGTGGGTTTTTCTTTGTATCCAGAACATTTCTTCTGGCAGGTTTGGCTGAAATCTTTCTTGGTCTACCTGACCTTGGCTTGGTATCAAGAGATCCCAGAATCTTCCACTACTTAATAACTGATTGAAAAGTACTGACTGGAATTTGCAAGGCTTTGCATATCTTTTAATATCCTTTTCAAAGTTCATGCAGTTCCTGTACCTTCTAACGCAGGTCTTCTGACAGTTCTTTTCTGTCCCCCTGGGCTCAGTATCTAGCCTGCTAAGCGCATCCATGGGAGAGCTAACAAACTCATTGACTATTTATACACAGACACTAAATTCAATTTAATATGCCACAGGTGTGGGAAATAAACCTTTAATTGCCATTTTAACCTGTGTTTGTCACCTTGTGTGTATGTAAGAAGGCCAAACTTTTGATCAGGGCAATTTGAGTGATTTCTGTAATCAGTATGTTTTACAAAGGTATTTTTTGTTCAAATATTCAAACTCTAAATTCCTAAGCATTTCTTGAAAATTGAAGAATTTTAAGGTGGCTATGATTTTTGCCACAACAAATCCGGCTGTAGGCTCACCTGGTGATAATGCTGCAGAACAGGGGCACGTAGAGTTTGAGGTCTTCGGGGAGGGTGTTGAGACTACACATAATCCTGAAGTACACCATCCCGTTGGTGGGCTGCTCACAGTACTGCACTGGCACACCTCCTGGAATTCTCCAAAGACAACAGGACATTAAATAGGATTTATGAAAACAGATACCTGAGCAAATTCAAGGATGTTCTCTAGGGAGCTGTGTGGCGTGTGTGGTAGAACAGTTAACCTGACATTGCAATCAAAGTTAGAAAATGTATATTAAAATGTATTCACAGTATCATGATAGTTTCCCAGTGTTTCCAAATACAGGGTGTCGGCAGGTTTGATGATATTAAATTTAAGACTTAAAGACTTAAAAAGCATTTCGAGTGGCATTAAAGACCAATACTGCAGTGACCTCTGTGGTTGGTTCCCATTCTCTGCTATGTTTTGCATCTCTTGGTTGAAATGTTGATGTTGACCGTGTATCATGTTAGTGAAGAAGAAACTAAATTCTCACTTTGCTGCGCACTGACCTGTTTTTGGATGTCGGGAGCGAGAGTTGCGCAGTCTCTTGCGTTGAAATGCGTTGTCTGACTGAGGGTGACCAGCGCAAAACTTCATTTGAATTTTTAGGATTTCATTAGAAAGCAATGTCCCTTAATTATATTTGCAATAAGTTATATATTTTCACTATCTTAAGGAAAGGAACACTTCTAAATGTATCTTATCTTTCAATTTTGCCTGCAGCATTTTTACATGCGCATGATAGACTGTGCATAATTAAGTCCACACACACCACACACACCACACACACCACACACACCACACACACCTACACCTTACCTAAGGATAATTAGGGTATATATCTAACTAACATGGATGATCTGATGTGAGATCCGCCAGTAACCCAAAGAAGAAGAAGATCTGATGTGAGTGAGTGAGTGAGTGAGTGAGTGGACTGCAGGGGTGAGGCACAAAACTGGCTAAAGACATTTTGCGGCTAGCTTGTGTTTCTCCGCTCTGGTGTGTGACTCAAGCGTTGTACTTGGAGCTGTGTATGGCTTGTAACCACAGCGGAAATCGCTGTTAAAAGTACACTTTCCCATTTTCCACACGCAGACCTAGCCGAACATTATCAAACTCTGAGGAGACGCAGATGTTTTTCGCAGGCAGGGATTGTATTGCATTGCATTTATCACAGGATTTGTAGTTTTATCACTGCGTACGTATCAACATCAGTATCCCCAGAAGGAACTACCACACACCGAATCAACGTTCTGATGGCAGCTTTCTGCTGGTTTTGTTACTATTGCACCGTAAAAAATGTCTGTGTGCAACGCAAAATGTACTTTGTTTCTAATTAACATAGACAATATTCACGAATCCGCTTTGTAGGCTTTAACTCAATATTTTCTCTTTCTGCAGCCAGCGTTTCTGGAAATTAACAATGGTAAAGCCATTTTTAAGACCTGACTAAATAAAATTTAAGACCTCGAATGAAAATCTGGCAATTTTTAAGAAGTTTTAAGGCCTTAAATTTAACGTTTAGAATTTCAGACTTTAAGACTTTAAGACTCCACGGGAACCCTGAAATAGCATTTAAATACTAGCTTTAGCTCCCTAGAAACAATGAGTGACTTCAGAACGAATCGAAAAATCCAGACATCGACACGGAATTCAGCAACATGAAAATACATCCATATTTTTCTAGAAATTGAATATAGTTTCGTAATATTAAAAGTAATTGACAATACATTTCTCCCATACTAAAATGTAGCAAATATTAAACTTAATGCAGTGTGTGTGTGTGTGTGTGTGTGTGTGTCTGTAGAAGGCCAGCACATGCAGCTAAAATAACCTTCAAATGTCACGATGCACTTGGTAGCTAAAAACAATGATAAGTACTCCAGGATTTCCCGCAGGGTTAATTAGTCAAGGCGGCCGCCCAGACAAGAACATCTTGCCGCCTGAACTAGGAATATTGGAAAATTAAAACGTGATATGTGATTTGCGTTCGCGCAGCACCATCTGGTGGTATATTAACCTGATTGGGTACAGGTATAAACAGTGAATGTGGGCAGCACAGCACAATTCAAGATTATTGACTTGGTCCCCACACCCCCCAGCGACAACAATCACCTGAACTAAATTCCCCAAATAGATAGTGCTTGGTCACTCACTTATCAAAATGCATATGATTAAGTGCACTACAGATTTAAGTTGATTTATCAGGAAATGTTACTTTGTCTACTCTAGTCATTTAGTTTTGATATACTCTTCTATTGCTAAAGGTTTATGCAGTGGGCAAAGTTGGTGTCTCGCCTGTTAACACCTATGCACAAAGAGCCTTTTGTCTTCTTGTCTAGATTACGGTAAATATTTTGCTCATATAGAAAGTAAATCAAATGTAGCACATGGGGCAATGCACATGCAAACTGTGTGTTACAGCAGTATTTTCTACATTTAGTTTTGGGTGCAGGCTTCCAAGTGCAACTTTGTCCATAGTCATTTGTTAAAGATGCAGTTGCTAATGGATGAAAATTGTTCATCAAACCACTTTGTGATACCCAACCCGTGCTTCTAGGAAACCTGGGGGTACAATAAGCAAAAGAGTTTGGGAACCACTGGCCTAAGGTGTTTATATGGCGTGTGATAAAAAGTGGAATCACAAAATAGTAATGCAAATCACAGAATTTGTGAAAGAATCAAATGGAATTGTCCAAAAAAAATAAAAGTTTATTACAGTATAGGGCCCTATATAGTGAACTACTGCAGGGCCAGCTCATTCTTTCATCTGTTGGTTCATTCACACCACCCAGGAGTACTCTACCTGCACTGCCCAAGTCTACACGCGTGCCTGAGATCGTAGGCTCAATGTCAGAAACTTTCAGGGCAGGGAGACACGAGGCGTCCTGCTCCTGGCTCTGAACCGACAGCAGTTCAAGACCTGAACAGGAAAACGGCACAAAAGCCATGTGATTAGTAGAGAAATACTGCAAAACATAATGGTGGTTACCAGTAAAGTTAGCCAAAACACTGATGACTAGAGCAGCACAGCAGTTGCTGCAGTGAGCAAGATGCTAAACTTCACTCACTCCCACACGTTCACTTCACGCTGTTACACACAGTAGCAAATATGGAAATCCAATCATTATGTTGTGTACTTTGTGTATCTACAGTGTGTCATATTTCTTTCCACCTCTAAATAACATATAGTAAGTTATACTGTTTCCAGTGAAAAAAGCTTGTACCCGTGAACTTCAGGAACCTGTCTGCATAAAATCCTGGCCGATGGACTGACACAGTGTCCTGAATTACACGTACACAGGTGTCAGGCCACTATGACAGCCAAATGGATCACGCTTTATTAGCAGAGTCCTAGTATTCTGTAGAGCCTCTAAAGATGGACTATCAGTAACCTTTCAACTGATCTCATAACTTTAGCCTTTATCCTAAATATAACATATTCTAAACCTAAGCCTTGCCTTAGAATGCAGTGGATTTTTCAACAGATTATGAAGGTTGATGATAGTATTATGGTCTGTAGAGCTTCGAAAAATGTATAACTCTAAAAGGGCTGTTCCGTTGCGGTGCTTTGTCGTGCCACGCCGGTATCACGGTTTGGAACTTACCTTTCTGATAGATCTCTTTCTTGTCACTCTCAGAAAGAGAATGTATTTTCCTCTGGAGTTTCTCTTCCTCTGCTTTAGCCTGTTTCTCCAGATAAGCCTCATCTGGACTCATAGATAGAGTCAGTCTGTGGGTGTTGTTCTGCATGGGCACCAACATCTTGGTTATACATAGAATTTTGTGCCTCTTCATCAAAATGACATAAAAATCATGCTAGCAACATTATGCTAGCAACACGAACGCAGATTTAGTTTTTCAAAATAATAGCGCTCATTCCAATGCATTGAATAATAGTAGTAAATTCATTGTAAAACTAGTGAATTGTAATCAAATTGTATTGTGTGTTTAAGGAACTATTAAAATAGTTTGATAGGAAAAAAATTTTAGTATGTTTTTAATTGTAAAAGACATGCTGTACACCAAATTTTGTTAAATGTTTTGTCTCATAACAAAACTAAATCGCTCATGCCAAAACACATGCTATGGATAAATGCTCACTAGGATGTTTAAAGCAAATAGTCTCAAATCCTCAGGCACTTCCGGCAGTATAGGTGATCACAGCGCTATTGAATTTTAAAGCAGTTTTGATGAATAACTATGGTTAAGTTATAAAACGTTTTTGAGTAAACAAAAAAAAGTTTGTGCAAAATGTATTCTTTAGTGGAAAACAATTTAACATTAAAATTACTGATCTTGGTCATGATCAGAAAGCTATTGAAATTGTAATGTTTCAAATATTTGTATAAAACCATACAATTGCTAAATGGGAAAACCAAAATGTGTGATCTCAATGGCCCAATGCTCTAAATAAAACAACATTGAGTTGAAGCTTCTAGGTCATGTGATCAGGGAGCTATTGCATTTTAACTAAATTGCGATTATGCACTTTGACGGTCCATTGTAACTGCATTGCATTGGCTATGCGCAGATTGCGCACAACATTTCCATCAATATCTTGTTCCTTTTTATAATATGCAGCGAAATCTGGAAATCAAGCCCTGTGCAGTGTTGTACATGTTTCTTTCCTTCATAAAGTGACTTCTGAGGTCGGTAGCTTAAATCATTTGCGAGCAAAATGATTGAAGCACAGATAAGCACAGAGCAACAAATTATTGAAGCACAGATAACTTAATTGAACTTGTAGCACTTCTATTACATTGTTTACAGTGTACACAAGAAACAGCGATGGACAACATTTTTTTTAAATACTAAAATGTTAGTTGTTAATGTGAGTTGATCCTTGAATTGAGTCAAACGAACGCATCTATTTTTAAAAAGAAGCAGTGACGTAAACAAAGGTTTTTGGGCAACTTACACTGGCCGAGTTGGGACTAACCGAATGAGCTGAAAAGGTATTTTTTGTGACTGTTGGAAAAATGTCTGGCACCAACGACTTTGAGGTGTTTAGGGGTCTGGAGCGTTCCTTTATCACATCGCTCACTCAAATGAGAAGGTCTCTTTGAAACCAATGCAGTCAGATGAGAGCATTCTTAAACCAGGCTTTAGCTTGCTTCTGACACAACAATCTGTTTCCTCACCTTGAAGTAGTGCAGGACCTTCTCCTGGAGGAAGCAAGGATTTTCCTTCAGGGCCTGTCTGAACTGGGCCACGCTCTCACTGATCTTCAGCAGCTGAACAGGATCTCCATCGTGGTTCCAGCAGGAAGCGATATACTGTTACAGTTAACATTGAGAAAACTTGGTCATGCTGTCAGCTTACCATGCAGAAAAAAATACTGACATTTCATTTTTATGCAGTATTATATTCCTTGCACAAATACTGTGGCAAGAAAAAGTATGCAAACCCTTTGGAATTACATAGATTTCTGCATAAATTGGTCATAAAATTTGACAAACAGGATGCTGGCAGTTGTGCATGTCTGATCCACAACTAAAAGAAAAAGATTGGTTGAAATTATTTCTGTCAAAGGTGTGTGTCAAAGGGTGTGTCAACCCTGCACAGTGAATGTGTAAAGAACATATTTAATATAGACACGATAGTAAAAATACAATAATTTGTGTTAATTAGTTTAAGCAGTGTGTTTGTCTATTGTTGTGACTTTAATTTCAGATCCAATTTTTTTACCTCAAGCAAATTCCAGGTTATTCCTAATTCACATAGTTTTATTTCCACTGTAATTCTGTGTAGATTGTGTTTGTTCATGGACTTTTTAAGGATGGGTTCATCATTGAAGGCCCAAGAAAGCAGTTTTTAAATTTAAATGTAAAATAATACCTGAGTAACAAACTAAAATGGCCACAGAGAAACCAAAACAAATTCTTAAGGAATATATTAAGGAAAAAGCTTGCTAAATAGCCTGTGGTGGTGAAAAACTATAAAGCTATAAACTTCTTTCTTATTGGTCTGACTGAATACATAAGAAATTACACATTAGGTGTAACCTCATAGGCTGGGATTGCCCAGAATGTTTGGTTGCAATTTATAAATACAGGGGATTGTCGTTTCAGCTGCACTGGGCCTTTGACACACAAATCGTGCCTTGCCCTTCTGCTGTACTCACAGATGCCAAGGACAGGCCGAAGCTAGTGGACTGATGTTTCATCTGGATCTCAATCTTATGTAGAAGAGCTTCGATCCTCTCCTCTTCAAATCCATTACTGTGTGATCAAGGTGAGAACTGGTCAGATAACAGGGCATTTCCTGGACGTCAGTGTAGCTGTACGCATCTCATCGGCCGTATACTTACACAATGATCTCATCGATGGTTTGGACAATGATTTGCTTAACTTTGTGAATGTCGTCTTCAGCCATTCCTTGTAAGCCAATGCTGAACGATGCCTCTTTGGTACTCCCATCATAACTGTTGACATAACATCCGCAGTTTACAAATGCACACTGACAGCGTTCTCAAGTGTCCCCACATGGTTTTAACATTCATTGTGAGGAGGTGCCCATATTTAAGGTCTTTCATGAGTTTACTGATAGTAAATTAGCTTCTTAATTGATCTCCTACCCTACGACAGATGAGAAGTCTGATCCTATCTTGGGTTCGATGAGGGCTTTGTAGAAGGGAGAGTTTGGCCCAGAGATCATTAGAGAGGACAGCAAACTAAGGGTAAAGCCCTCAAACGTATCTGTGATGCTGGAAATGGAGAAAGAGAACATGGGAATGACAAAGATCATTAACGCAAGACTTTCCAAAATGGTTAATTTATATAAAAACTAAGCAATGAAGTATACTAGGCCAAACTGACACCTGGCCAGAAAGGCTAGAGGACGCCTCAGCTCAGTTGAAATTCGCCTGTAATAGTGTTAGTGTAGCTTAGTGTTACTTACTCTCCCAACAGGAAGCTCATACACAGCGTGTTCTGTTTGGCTGGATCAGGTGACATCGCATCAGGACTGCAGCTCACATGGTCCTCTCTCTGGAAGCAAATTACACAATCAACTTCAGTTAAGACCTTCCTGACATTCACAAAAAAATCATTTTGAGAAGCCATCATACAAACAAATATATATATATATATATATATATATAATACATAGTATTACAAAGACTTTTAATCTGATAATTTATGGAAACATTATCTCCGCCATTTGTTAACCTGCATCAGTCCTGTGTCCTGCCGTTCAGCAACATGGTGGCTGATGGAATGAACTTTGGCTGGTTCCACTTCCTGAACAGTGGGACACTTTATCCCCTTCTGGAGAGCATTAGCTCAAAGCCTTCACAAACCCGGCTGACAGTCACGGATGTCTGATGTTAAACACCTGAATATCTGGTACCAGAAGGAGTTACTCACAGGTCTGTCCCAGTGGGGCTGGCTGGGGACAGCGGTGTCAGGCTCAGTCCGCTCAAACTTGGACAGAGCCTCCTCCTGGATCTGCTGCAGATGTTGCTCCAGGGGTAGATCCCCGTAGGTGAAGAACCTGAGAGTCGCAGACAAAACACTTTTACTGCTGAGCACCAGCCCTTCAACAGGATTACTCATGTTGGTTCTATTCATTCCATTTAACTATCTGATAAGGTTAAACCCAGAACACTTTTGAAAGCATGGGCCCTGGATATTTAATGGCTGTATAACAGCCACGGTTGGTGGATCTTAATCGGGGACGCCGGGCTCGCATTACTGCCCGAACTGGGGGAAACGGAACGGTATTACACAATGGGTTTGATGCGCTACTCACTGTTCCATTCACTCCGGTCCTGAACGTCATGTGAGCCCGGCATCCCCAATTAAGATCCACCGACCGCTGCTGCTGTATAAACTACTCAATAAAAACTCTAGTATGTCACAGGGTCCGATACTCTAAATACTATTTTTTTCTCAGAATTTTTGTGTATAATTCCTGAATAAGTCAGTGCTTTATCACTGCAAGTCTCAGCAGACTCAGAAGATTTAAAATCAAGGTGTCCTCTGAGGCACATCATTTATTTCTGCTTCTTATCCTGCTGCTTACTCAACCAGAAAATGGATGCCAGAATCTCTAACAGCTGGAAGAACTCATTCTCCAACCAATAACTGTGACTGACTTACAGGTGAAAAACTGCCTCAATGAGTCACTAGTGCATGAAGACAGGTCCTAAACGATGGCTATACCACAAAACCTGGATTGTGTAGGCTGATCCCTGGGTTATTCTGCCCATATGACTCTAACCCTGGTCTCTGAATGACACCTCGACACACAAGGCCTATTCAGGGTTTTCTCTAGACTTTGTGTGATAGGTCATTGTTCTTGTTGCCAGGGCTGTTGTGTCTGAATGAGTAGTCTATACCTTGCATTGCTCGGGTGGTAATGTGTGGCATGGAAGTGCTTGAGCTGTTCCCATGTAAGGTCAGGGATGGCCAGGGGTTCGCCTCCAGACACCACTCCATAGGTGTGGTCAGGGTACAGCTTGTTCTGCAGGTGCTGGGCGTAAACACGCTCATTGTCCGACTGCATTCACACACACAGACATCGAGGTAAGACGCGCTCAATCAACTCCTGAGCAATTAGTTCAGTAATTCACTCAAAAGAATGGAAAATTTCTTGGACTGAACTACTCACAAAGGCGCCCTTCATTTCATTAAAGACCACTCCTTTGAAGACCAAAGGGGAACCAGGGTCAGTGGGGTTGTTGTTCTCCAGCCTCCATCCCTCCTGCCTGATTAAATATTGAGGACGTGAATTAAGTTTAACAGTCATTTTATTAGGTATTTTGGGGTCCTAATCAATACCTGATAGGTCTACCTAATTAAGAGTCTGGTGACAGTTAGTGTACAATAATTTAGGATAACAAGAAGGTTGCTCATAGGTACTACTACAAATTATTTGTACCTTGTTGTGTGCTTGGGCATTAGAACCAGCCACCTCTTAGTTACAGAAACAACACTCTTGACCACTATGCTATTTGCTGCTTCACATTTTGTCCCAGATTGAGTCTGTTAAACATCCACACCACTCACCAAAAATCAAGTTCTCGTAGACAAGGAAAAAACACGGCATCCAGATACACAGAGAGAAGATTCTGAAAGTCTTTCCTGTTTTGTGTTGAGAATGGATACATGGTGTAATCACTGGCTGTGAATGACAAATGAAAAGATTTCACACACAAAAAGTTTACATACCTGACCAATGTAAAGATGCACATATGCATATGCGCGCACACACACACACACACACACACGACACAGTACCTGTGAATGCATTCATGAATGTGGAGAGTGATCTGTTGAGCATCTTAAAGAAGGGATCTCTGCAAGGGTACTTCTCTGAGCCACACAACACTGTGTGTTCCAGGATATGTGGAACCCCTGTGTTATCTCTCGGGGTAGTTCTGAACTGAACACTGCAATGGTTACAAGTATAGTGCAATAGTGTTGGTATGAGATATGAGAACACTTGACATTAAAAACCTCTGCTTCAGAAGAGGCATTTCATTTTTCAACTAGTAAAGAAAAAAACAAAAGCAACTTCTAAAGTGTTGTTCCCTTGTTTCATGAGCTGAAATTGTTCATCCCATAAATATTCCACACACACACAAAAAGCATAATTCTTTCATGTGACATATACATAGATTATGGCCTGATGAATGTATTTAACTGATTACCTAAAGAGATTGTTTTGGTCCTCTCTAGCTGCATGGAGATACTGGGCACCCGTGTTGTCATGTGTCAGTTTGACAGCTGTGAGGAACAGGTCGGGAACAGCAACCACCTGCAAGAGCAAGGGATACAACTTCACATTTACCCTTCACATAATTATATACACACAGATTGTGTTTAATTCCCACCCATAAGAAAATATATACTAGCCATACTGCATGGCTTTGGATAAAAGAGTGTCCTTGAGTAGATGTTTTCTTATTATGTACAGTCATGTGGACAACTTACTTCCTTTACCGTGAAGCCATGGATTTTCTGTCCTGCCTGGTATTGCAATGCTCTGTCTGTTGCTGATGTACTCTTGTACCGCCATGACGGGTTCTGTCCAAGGAAGCTGCTGTTTTCCAGAAATAAATGTTACATTCCTTTCTATCTGAATTAAATTTACTGTGTTGAGTTTAAACCACAAGGGACCTATTACTGCATGCTTGCATCAGCTGTTGTATCTTCACAGATAGCCTTGGCATGTATTAAAAACAGCAGAAACCATAAGAAGAAAACACTGAAACTAGCAAAAACGTATCAAAATTAAAGCAGGACTGTTATTTGAATATAGTCTGGCACACGATAATTTTGACTGCCACCGATAACTACTGTACTAGTGCCAACGTTGGCGTTTCTCACCTTAGATGCCGAAGTTTCTGGAGGACCGTTTTACTCTGTCTAAACATGATTGCCTTAATATCGCAACAATAAATCTAGCCAATATTAATCTATACACGTGCATATCAGATTATAATTTTCTGAACAGCTTTAAAGTTAACTACTGCAATATACAATCATCACGACTTGGCTAACTACTATAGCTACACATTGTCCTCTCATGCTGAGTACTAGTGGTTGTCACCTTACTTAATAGTCACAAGCAACCTGAACCCCATTGGTCGACAGCCGGCAATTCATTGTCATTGGTCAATAAGATACATAGCTCTTCCTCCTTTTAGTTACCCGCCGCACAACCATTGCGCACAAGCTTCTGACGTCATTATTGTGCGACATAGCGTGTTAGTGGTGAAGGACACGCAAAATAAAGTAGATTAGTGGGATGAATTAACTTCCAATACAGCATCAGGACTTTCTCTGGACATTGCCACAATGGCGGTGTTATGTTTATCCCGGGCTATGCGCATGCTGTCCTTTTCGCAGCCGGCGTTGGTACCAGGTCAGATAACAAGACAATCGCTGGTCGGGTCGCAGGCCAACTACATAGCCTTCTTGACTCCCTCTCTTCTAATGCGCTCTGGGTTAAGTCAGTGGAGAGGCTTCTTAACTACAGCCAGTCTGGACCAAAACAGAACCTTTTGGAAACAGAGGGAGAAATACACCGTACGACCTATTGGTATGAAGAAGACTGGAGGCAGAGATCACACAGGGAAAATTCGTACACACGGCATAGGAGGAGGCCACAAACAACGATACCGTTGGGTTGATTTTCAGCGTCTCCGCTACGAACCGGGGAAAGATGAGAACCCCTTTGAGGAGAAGGTGATGGAGGTTCGGTACGACCCCTGCAGATCAGCAGATATAGCTCTGGTGGCTGGAGGCAATAGGAAGCGTTGGATCATTGCTACGGAGAACATGCAGGCCGGAGACCTCATCAAAACCTCTGGGGCCATCGGTCGTATGGCGGTTTCAGCTAAAGAGGGAGACTCTTTCCCGCTTGGAGCGCTTCCTGTTGGAACACTGATCAACAACCTGGAGCTATATCCTGGAATTGGAGCCACTAGAATCCGCGCTGCCGGTACGAGCGGAGTGTTACTTCGTAAAGTCAACGGAACTGCGATTGTACAGCTGCCATCTAAACAGCAGGTGCAGGTGATCGAGACATGCATGGCCACAGTGGGACGCGTGTCAAACATTGACCACAACAAACGGATAATTGGTAAAGCCGGGAGGAACCGATGGCTGGGCATTCGACCCTCCAGCGGCTTATGGAAGAGAAAAGGAGGCTGGGCGGGACGGAAGATCAAACCATTACCCCCCATGAAGAGTTACGTTAACCTGCCATCAGTGTCTGCCAACTAAGAGAGACACTTCCATTGAATCAATTGTCTTCTAATTAAAGATCTGCTAGTTTTAAAATGAGACTCAATTGCATACTCCTCATCACCACCTCTTTCCGTACTTGCTGATTGTGTTTGTGAAAAATTTTACCTATATTTGACTAGGTAAATTGATTGAGAATGCAATATCATTTACAGCAACAACCAGGGCGCAATCAAGATGAACTGCCTAGTTCAAGGAAAACAACCATTTGTTCCACTTTACAGTCTTGGGGATTAAATCCAGAAAACCTGCAGCTTATTCTTCTCTAATAGATTTTGAGAATGAAAGAGTGGGTGTAGATAGTGCAATAAAGACCTTCCTATTGCAGGACACTGTAAGCTTCAGGTGCAACAACACTGGGATTGCAGATATTACCTTTCTCTGTTGCTCAAGCTCTTATCAGTTTAACTGAGGCGGTGATGAAGTCTCAGAGCAGTTTCAGTTATTTCTTCTGTTGATGCTTATGAAAATGTTTTGGTAATGACATGGAATATGTGATATTAAAGTATTGTATTTCTATTTTCGTTTTGCTTTATTATTGGCATGACATTTTAAAACATGTCCACAACACTGTTACAGAAGAACAAAAGTAAATATACAGGTTAGGCTCCTATGAGTACAAATCCAGGTGGTGGCATATTCTGAAATTTCCCAGTGTTTTGCAGACGCCAGTGCAAATTGGCTCAGTAGTTTCCTTCTGAGATGCAGGAGTACGATGTGGAAGAGGGATGATTAAGTGGCATTGTCAACTCTGGTAGTTCAGGTAAGCTCTGATTGTTCAGTTAAGCTCTAGTTGTTCATGTAAGCTCTGGTAGTTCAGGTAAGCTCTGGTAGTTCAGGTATGGTCTGGTAGTTCAGGTAAGCTCTGATTGTTTAGGTAAGCTCTGGTAGTTCAGGTAAGCTCTGATTGTTCAGGTAAGCTCTGGTAGTTCTGGTAAGCTCTGGTAGTTCAGGTAAGCTCTGGTAGTTCAGGTAAGCTCTGGTAGTTCAGGTATGCTCTGGTAGTTCAGGTAAGCTCTGATTGTTTAGGTAAGCTCTGGTAGTTTAGGTAAGCTCTGGTAGTTCAGGTAAGCTCTGATTGTTCAGGTAAGCTCTGGTAGTTC
>JACXGM010011984.1:0-13801 GCA_016801145.1 Umbra pygmaea
CCCCTTCCCCTTCATCAACTCAGGTACCATCTCCCCTGTGACGTCAGTGACACCCATAAACTCCCTAGCAGCACCCACCACAACATCTATCCTAGCACTCCGACCCTTAACCTGACTACAAACATTCACCACACTACACAGAAACACCAAAAACTCAACCCTTCCCACCACCAACGAATCCTTACCAACCACACACTCATGCTTACACGTCTCAGACAACACCACTCTGTGAATATTCACACCATCCTCCAACACCGGGCCTACAACTCGCTCCTTCTCCACCTGCACACCTATCCCAAGTACCCCCACTCTCCACACCGCTTCCGCCTATGTGACCTTATCCACCACCTTAACCCGCTGTGCCTCTGCTGCCCTTATCTGAACCACACACCCCCTAAACGCAGCACTGTGCTCCTCACCACAATTACAACACCTCACCTTGTCCCCTACCCCACACTTACCATACTCATGCGCACCCCCACACCGACCACACCTACCATTCCCTCTGCACACAGCAGCCACATGCATCATACGCTGACACTTAAAACACCTCAGTGGCGGTGGCACATATTCACTCACAAAAAAGCTAAGAAACCCTAAGTGCACCCTACTCGGCAACGGCCCTCCAAACTCAAACAGCACAGTGGGACTCACCTTCTCTATCCCCAGTGCCCTACTGCCCATCCGTTTCGCATCCAACAGAACTCCTCCCAACACCACCTCTATTTGCTCCTTAATAGATAGATCCTCCGGAACACCCGTGATCACCCCTCTCACCTTTACCACACTCCCAGGCACCATACATTTCACCTTACCCCCAATCAACACGTCCAACTTCAGCAACTTATCCCTCATAGCCACACTACCCACCAAAATAAGAACCCTCCCACCACTCAAACACCTAGCATCCATCACCCTTCCAACCTGATCCCTAATCTTACCTGTCGGGCCGAAAACACCACAATCACCTTAAACCCCAGCTCCCCACCACCAAGTGTTCGGCCCTTCCCCCTCTCCCGAACTACTCTCACCTCCCTCTTTCTTCCGTGCCCGCTTCTTCTTCCTCCGACCACCCCGTGACTCCTCAAACCCTACCCTCACACTATCAAGACCCACACTTCCATCTGAACTCCCCTCCATGCCGACCTCACTCACCGCACAGCCGTCGCGACCCGCCACCACACCGGCAGCCATCCTTCCCCTGCCTCGCCCTAATCTCCCATGCATCAAATCCAAAGCAATAACTTCCACCCTCTCCTGCTCATACTCCATGGCATTAGACCCCCATGAGGACGCCATGCAACCCCCGCAGCTGTCCTCCCCAGGTCGACCTGCAGCAGCAAGTCCGAGGCTTTGATGAGGAGGCCTGTTGTTAATTGTGGGCGCCTGGAGTTTCTCTCCAGCTTTGATGAAGAGGACTGCCTTCTTTGGAGCATAATGGTGTTTGCTGGTGCTGATGGCTGAGGCTAAGCTCTCAGCAATTGCCTTGAGCACCTGGTCATGGCACCAACGATAGCGACCATCAGCCAGATCCTTTGGGCAGCTGCTGAGGAGATGTCCTAAAAAGCCTATTCCAGATCAAAGAAGGCAGAAAAATTGTCTCGCTCTTCCCCCAGACATGGAGGTTTGCTGAGCTTAGCAGGGGATCAAAGACATCTTGTACCAGGAAACAGACCCGATGGAAATCTGCCTGCAAAATGTTTGCCCAGGTATTTCTGCAGTGTGCTCTCCCTCCTAGTCCATGCTCTCTGCTGCTGGAGTCCCACCGTCCTGCTCACTCACTCTTCTATGCCTGCTCAGACCTTTCCCTGGAGCAGTGCCTTTCCTTGCCGCGGGCCTGGCTGACCAGAGTCTTTAGGAAATAGACCAAGCTCACTCTACCTGTCACCACGGTGCCAACCAGTGGCCATGTTATGTAATTCATCCTCATAAATAATATGGTAAACAAAATAATGTTTAAAACATATCCTTGTCGATGCGTCCGTCTGGCGGAGCAGACATACATTAGATTAGATAGATGTCTTCATTGACCAACTTGGGAAAGTTGTGTTCATAAATGTCATCAACTACGGAATCATGGTGTTCATGTAGGCTATATGCCGTTAGTCTGTTTCATTTCCATCCATCAATTGTTCCATCGTGACGGATGTCTTAACCATTTTAAAAGCTGGAATTAATTCCATTTGCACATAATCCCATTTACAGTTACATTAATACCGACATCTGTAGCTGATCAGATACAATCACCTGCATGGTCATTAAAAGCCATGATGCCAACCCAATGCGTAATGATGCACAATGGCTGATCTTGCGCTGTTAGAAGATGTGGCAAATGGAAGGATTCGGAGGGAAGACTTGCTGGCAAACGAGGACGAGTGGCTTATGAGCCGGTTCCGATTTCCTCAGGGCGTCCTGTTGGACCTCTGGGCTCTATTGGGCCCAGCGTTACAGAGGAGCACTCGGAGAAACCACGCCGTGCCAGTCCCACTTCAAGTCCTTACAACACTTGGATTTCTGGCGACAGGCACTTTCCAGGTGGAATTGGCTGACAGGTCTGGGATTTCACAGCCAACCCTTAGCCGGGTTATGCCAGACGTGTTAATAGGTGTAATTGGTGTGTCGCATGATTACATAACGTTTCCTTACACTGCGGGTGAACAGGCAAACAAAAAGCGCAATTTGCAGCTATGTCCGGTTTCCCATATGTAATCGGTGCTATTGACTGCACTCATGTTGCCATAATAAGGGCACCAAATATGAATTAAAATGCTTTCATTAATCGAAAGCATTTTCATTCGATCAATGTCCAAATAATTTGTGATGCAGACATGTTGCTGTAATGTAACCAATTTTCCCCCACCCGTGGCAGACACACTTTCGCGATGAAGCCCCAGACGCTTTGACATCAACTGATATCTGACCACTTTTTATTTGGGCCACGGTCCGACTTTCCTACAGCGTCTGCAACCTTTTGCCACTCCAACGCCTTTTTGGCATTGGTAATAGGCACACTTTGCCCTTCAAACAACATTTTCCTCCTCTTGTCCACCTCGCCAACAATATTTTCTACTTCACATTGAGTGAAGTTTCTTTTCTTGGTTTTCCTCTCTCTGTTTGCAATTAATATTAATTTTGGGGCGTTTTACTGACTATTTATGGGCAATTATAGGTGTGACATGCAGCCGCAATAGCTGCGCCACATTTAGAGTTGATTGTGATTTATAAAGGGAAAATGGCGTAGGACGTGCGTGTGCACAGTTTTATAAATCTGAATATTTCTTTGCGTGCGCACGTCCTACATTTCGTCCGTATGCCACTTCTGATGCAAATCCACCGCAAAGTTTTATAAATGAGGCCCCTGGAAGCTACGGGAGCTGGCACGGAAGCTAGGGGAACTAGCATGGATGCCGGGAGAACTTGCATGGAAGCTAGGGGAGTTGCTCACGGGGGATTTGGTAAGCCTACTGAAAGGAGTAGAGGCCATCCGGGGCTGCGGTGGAGCTTGCCGAAATTGTGTCTGCCAAACAGTCTTACGTGCCCATTCTGGAGGAATTTCCTCCAGAATGGGCACGTAAGACTGGAGGAAATTCCTCCAGAATGGGCACGTAAGACTGGAGGAAATTCCTCCAGAATTACGTGCCCATTCTGGAGGAATTTCCTGCTCCTCCTCCTTGTCCCAGGAGAAGCTCTCCTTGTCAGAACTCTGGTCGGACATGTTGAGGCCTATACAGGGGTCAGGGCGTCTGAAGACTCGGTGTGGAAGGATGTAGTCCCCATCCACAGCCCCTCAGAAAGAGGATCATACTGTGTAACATCCATACTGTGGTAAATTCACAAAAAATAAACATTTTTATCAAGATCCTATGTTTAGGTTCAGGAAATGAAATTCTATATCATTAATGAATGGTGTGCTGGACTAACCAGAGCTCTTCCTTTTAAAACATACTTTGTTCCTATATTTTTAAGTATATGCATTCTTTAGGTATGAATAAAATACAATCCCATTTTTGTTTGTATGTATTTTCTACACTTTAGTGAGGTGTCTTTCCAGATTTGTGTTTAAATGCAAGACGTCACGTTAGGCTATTCAATTTGTTTAGGTTTTCTGAAAAAATGATATGAAAATGTATGTTTGTTTGTTTCACAAGATTTGTCATAGCTTGCACAAGAGCGCATATGAGGAAAAACACTCGGACAGTGTGTGAAATAATATTACAATAAGGGAACAGTGCCCAAAGTTACTAAATTACCGTTAATAGTGTTCAAATATAGGCATCGTGACACTTACCGCTACATGTTTTTTCAGGATGGAGCTGGAATTCTTGTATGTTGAGATGTCAGTTTGTTTTGGTGCACACAGCATGCATCATGATTATGAACTATTCTTTTTGACGTCTTGGAGTGAAAACTGAACTTGAGGCCACGGGTGATCTGCCTCCGATAGCTCGCACACATCTTCCTCTGCTTTGGCCACCATCTTACAACTAAAGGTGTGCTAACTATACGTACTACCGGCACATCCGGGAACTTCACAGTTAATTTCGTCACCACCCCTTAATGGGGGAAGATTAACTAGACGGGTCAATACAGAAAGTAGTGTTTCTACAATTTCTTATGCTATTTCATCACTAAATTCATTTCTGAGAACATCTGATGCGAGAAATCAACTGTGTAGATTTCAAATATTGGCATTTTAACGAAAATCTATGGCAAATCGAAAATGTGCTCAAATGTTTTCGGAAGTGAGAATCTCAAGCACAAGCGCCTGTGGGTGTAATTTAGCTAGCGAGCCAACCCTGTTTTATACCTTAACATTTATATCTACTTGAACACTATTGAAGTTAAGTGCTGATTTAAGTCAACTTTATAAGATAATATACGTACATAGTCAGAGACAAACGCTAAAATAGCATATTGCCATTTTGAAAAAGCCTGGCTGTTATCTTTAATCGTTATGTTTGGGTACTGCAGACCAAATCTGTGCCGGGGGTATAATTGCGCAATACCAACTAGAACACATTGTCTCAAACTGTCAGCAGCGTTCTGTGCGCTTGTCATCTTGTGAGTTCATTCTTCCAAGAACAACTAGCAAGAGCGTTCTCCCCAAGTACACAAGTCCGTTCTTTGCATTCTTGTTTTTGATAAACATCCTCTGACTAGACTTCAATACAAAATAGCAGCACTAAACAATGTCCGTACTCAGCCGGCAGGCGTGAATAACTTACCAAATCACTAATATGTCAAGTAATTATATGTCCACCCTGCCTGCCATAGAGCATGAAAGATACATACACAAACTTAATTTGGTCAATTTAAAAACATGTCGCTTCATTCTGCCCGTGTCAAATTGGTGTAACAACCCGACCCAGTGGCGAGAGGTGTCTTACCCGTTCTTTACTCGTACCTCATCGAGTCACCAGGTGTTAATCCAGTGAATGATTTTACTTCGTTTTTTAAAGTAAACTGCTTTAAATGTATATATTATGTATATATTATGTCTTTATATTTAGAGTACTGACTACACTTTTCTGGACAGCAATACAAATAAACTTTAGCCTATGTTTAAGGTTGCATGCTTATAATCACAAGACACTGACGTTAGCTATTTCCACCCATCCCCTGTTATCACCCGTTTACATGTCACTGAATATTAATTTCTTAGGCCTACCTGATATGAATTGTTGTCCACAGACATAAGTGTGTGGAGATACAGTCTTCTCGATGGTACAGTACAGCTAGCTGCAGCCATAATTGCCTTTCTTTCTTTTCTTATTTCTTTTTACATGACAAAATAATGCATGTTAAATTTGTTTTTTTCTAACATTGTGGTGCACACAACCAAACAACAACTCTTTGGCATGTTGTAGTTAGTCCACTTTCTCGATCCGATACTGTAAGCCTACTGTCATTGACTGTGTGGCGGTTTGTTTTCCCCCATAAGTGGGCGTGAATCTGTTCAGAGGCATTCTATGACGTAGCGCCGGTTGTGCATATAAGCGGGTGATTGATGCGTAGCCACCTCTCGCGAAGCAGCCTCTCCAAATGTTTCAACTAAACGTGCGCTAAATATAAGCGGGTGATTGATGCGTAGCCACCTCTCGCGAAGCAGCATCTCCAATGTTTCGCGAGACCTGCGAACAAGCCATATTAACTTACTATTACCATTTGACAGTAGCGGTGGAACGCCACTGAATGTAGCAAAGTAAAAGTACAGTTTTTTCACTAGAAATTTACGTGACTAAGAGTAAAAGTACCCATCCATAAATATACTCTAAAAAGTACAAAATACCGAAGAAATTTACTCAAGTTACTGTAATTTGTTACTACACACCTCTGATTATAGGGACATCCAAGAGAAAATCTACAGAGTTTATTATATGCTGTATTAAGAGGTAAGAGGCTAGTTTTAGATGCATTTTGATAGACAACAACGGCATAGTAAAAAAAAGGCAATATCAGTTGTGTGGCATGTTTTTTTGGACACTAATTGTAAAACACTTTCTGGATCGAAATAAAACACAGGTTGCAAAATTAATTTTATGAAGAAGGTGGTCAATGTGAGGTTTGAATTTAATTTCGGAATCTAGCCATAAACCCAAGTATTTAACTTTATCAACCAAATGAAGAGAAGTACCGTCACTACACGTTATAATTAGATTATTAGATTTTGTTTTAAGGGACTGTCTTAAAACAAAGACAATAGTGTAAGATTTATTTTTCTTGAGCAATAGTTTATTAGATAACAGCCATTTTTGTAAGGTACTAAAATCCAATTGAAGAGCAGTTTGAATTTGCAATAAATGTTATTTAGACGTATAAATGACAGTATCTTCTGCATATAGTTGAACAAAGGAATTAGAGCAGATTAAAAATAGATTTTTATTGATAAAAATAGAGAAAAGAAGTGGACCCAGCGTCGAACCTTGGGGTACACCTCTTTGCTGAACAAATAATTCAGATCTACTCCCTTTGATAACAACACATTGTTTTCTATTATGTAGATACGAACTACACCATAATAGTGCATTTCGAGATAAGCCAATTGCATAAAGGTTATCTAAAAGTAAATAGTGATCCACCAAATCAAAGTATTTTTTAAGATCAATAAAAATAGCCCCAGTACGTTTACCAGTATCAGATGATGAAAACACATCATTAGTAAGTTTTAAAAGAGCAGTAGTTGTTGAATGATTGGGTCTAAAACCGGATTGAAATGGTGAGAGTATCTTATTGGTCTCAAGAAACTGTGATAACTGATTAAATATTATTTTCTCAAATACTTTAGCAATAGAACAGATTATTGAAATAGGTCTATAAATATTAGGATCAAGACTATCACCGCCCATATAGAGTGGAGTAATGTGTGAATATTTCCAGATAGCTGGTAACTCAGAAGTAAACAGGGACATATTAAACAGATCAGCTAGTGGAAACATAAGAATATGAGAAGCTAATTTAATAAATCTGGATTCAATCGCATCAAGTCCTGCCCCGCTGCTCAAACTTAGTTGTTTAATAGTTTTTAAGACATTAGTAGGTGTTATTTTTGTAAAGGAAATGGTACTGCGACAAGGCGAAATGTTCTTAAAACTATCTGTATAAGAAGAATTTATTATTGGGTCAGGGCAGATATGCTGACAAAACGCTTATAATTTTCAATTTTAATTTCATTGTCAGATATTTTATTATTAAGACATGTTTCAGAAAGTGTAATGATATTAGGATTATGCTGGACTACCCATGCATGGAATAAATCAATTTCTGGCAAAACACTTCTAATATTCAGATGAATAATTTTTAACCCTTTATTGTTATTCAGTTAGAAAAATAAGAGTTCATGGTAGTACCAAATTATGAGAAAATAAGTTGAAGTATGAAGTTATAGGGTTGTAAAAGACTAGTGATAATATGACAACAAAAACACATAAAAATACACAAACACAAACAAACATTAAAACAAAAAACATAGATTCAGTTCCAGCAGCCCCAGCATAAAAGAACTAAGCAGAAACCATTAACAGCGCACACATAGGTTGGCAACAGATATAACAAAGTAGAGATACAGTAAAGAAGTAAGCAGAAACCATTAATAGCACACACATAGGTCGGGAACAGATATAACAAAGTAGAGATACAGTGCCTTGCGAAAGTATTTGGCCCCCTTTAACATTTCGACCTTTTGCCACATTTCAGGCTTCAAACATAAAGATATGAAACTGTAATTTTTTTGTGAAGAATCAACAACAAGTGGGACACAATCATGAAGTGGAATGACATTTATTGGATTTTTCAAACTTTTTTAACAAATAAAAAACTGACAAATTGGGCGAGCAAAATTATTCAGCCCCTTTACTTTCAGTGCAGCAAACTCTCTGCAGAAGTTCAGTGAGGATCTCTGAATGATCCAATGTTGACCTAAATGACTAATGATGATAAATAGAATCCACCTGTGTGTAATCAAGTCTCCGTATAAATGCACCTGCTCTGTGATAGTCTCAGAGGTCTGTTGAAAGCACAGAGAGCATCATGAAGAACAAGGAACACACCAGGCAGGTCCAAGATACTGTTATGGAGATGTTTAAAGCCGGATTTGGATACAGAAAGATTTCTCAAGCTTTAAACATCCCAAGGAGCACTGTGCAAGCGATAATATTGAAATAGAAGGAGTATCAGACCACTGCAAATCTACCAAGACCCGGCCATCCCTCTAAACTTTCAGCTCATACAAGGAGAAGACTGATCAGAGATGCAGCCAAGAGGCCTATGATCAGTCTGGATGAACTGCAGAGATCTACAGCTGAGGTGGGCGAGTCTGTCCATAGGACAACAATCAGTCGTATACTGCACAAATCTGGCCTTTATGGAAGTGTGGCAAGAAGAAAGACATTTCTGAAAGACATCCATAAAAAGTGTCATTTAAAGGTTCCCACAAGCCACCTGGGAGACACACCAAACATGTGAAAGAAGGTGCTTTGGTCAGATGAAACCAAAATCAAACTTTTTGGCAACAATGCAAAACGTTATGTTTGGCGTAAAAGCAACACAGCTCATCACCCTGAACACACCATCCCCACTGTCAAACATGGTGGTTGTAGCATCATGGTTTGGGCCTGCTTTTCTTCAGCAGGGACAGGGAAGATGGCTAAAATTGAGGAGAAGATGGATGGAGCCAAATACAGGACCATTCTGGAAGAAAACCTGATGGAGTCTGCAAAAGACCTGAGACTGGGACGGAGATTGGTCTTCCAACAAGACAATGATCCAAAACATAAAGCAAAATCTACAATGGAATGGTTCAAAAATAAACATATCCAGGTGTTAGAATGGACAAGTCAAAGTCCAGACCTGAGTCAAATCGAGAATATGTGGAAAAAACTGAAAACACTCTCCATCCAACCTAACTGAGCTCGAGCTGTTTTGCAAGGAGGAATGTGCAAAAATTTCAGTCTCTCGATGTGCAAAACTGATAGAGACATACCCCAAGCGACTTACAGCTGTAATCGCAGCAAAAGGTGGCGCTAGAATGTATTAACTTAGCTGAATAATTAAGCTAAATAATTTTGCACGCCCAATTTGTCTGTTCTCTGCTCACACTGAAAAACATATATAATTCATCCAACTGAAAAAATTTAGAGTATTGAATCAAACCTATATTTTTTATGCTTACCCAACGTAAAACATATAAATTTGTTCAACTCGTGATTTTTTGGTTGTGCCAATAAATTTCATTAAATTTGGTTTAACATGTATATTTTAAGTTGATCATCACAGCCAATCGTCACATTTACTATAAATTAAGACAAGGTAAATTATCAAATTATTCACATTTGCATATCTCCCAGCATGCTTTCCTAAGGAAATGTTTCCTATGGAAATGTGGCAGATACGGCTGTCTTACAACACTGACAATTACAAAAATGTTTTTTTACAAATTAGAATATCAAACTGATAGAACATCCTACATTGATGGAACTAAGACATTTAACAAGATTAGCTAAACTACATAGACTGGAACACTCATCTCAGTAATGGTTGCAATAAATTACACCACTTACAGTTTGTATTAGGGTTGAAAAGTAAAGAATAATATTATAATTTAATAATAAAACAAAGTAATTGATACACTAATGCATAAAGCAGAACATACATTAAAACAAACAATTCTTTAAAAGTACAAGTGCAGAAAATCATGCTGGGAAATGTAAACACGAGCAAATATGGTGTAACCTACAAAATATACTTTGAGTCAAGATGACATCTTTAGGTTTGTACTTCCCAGGCCATTTTAATTTTGTGTACATTAAAAATAATAGGTTATACAATAAACTAATATTATTTTAAATAGCAAAGTAGGCTAATTAATAATACATTTTGTTTACAGTGCTTTACATGGTAGGCTACTCAAAGACACTTTACAGTATAACAAGCACATTTAGCACAAAGAGACAATGAATCCAACACATTAAACAAGCATATTAAAAGCAATTAAAACAGAGTGTATAATTTTGTAAAAAGGAGGAGTGGCTAGTAGGTATATATTTTTAAATCCTAACAGCAGCTTTTTGCATATTCTATGCTGCACCTCCTCGTAACTTTACATAAAAGGTAGCTGCTCAGCTAGTGAAAAATATACTGCATGCGTCTTCTCCATCTCTGCATCAGTAAATCTGTGATCGATACAATGGTCTATTTAAGAAAGCCGTGAACGTGCAATTATCCAGAATATCTACATCAGGCTTGACATAGCTTTACCTTTTCATCCTGGCTCGGCAAACTTGCAACCGATTGAGCCGCGATGAGCAGATCACACCAAGTCAAGCTGCGCTTTTTCAGTTATCCTGGATTTATTTATTCTACTTTTGTGCAATACCCCCCAGGGCTGAAATCAGGATAAATGTAGATACGAGTACCTTTGAACACAAGCTCTTTTTTTTCCTCTGGCCAAACGGACGATTCTCACCTTGTCCTGAATGTTAAGAATTTTAATCAGTATTGGACCAGAACTATCGTTGTGACGGAATGTTGGAGTGCGGTAGGCCCTCTCGATTGCCGGTGGAGTGGGGAAATTTTCTCGCCCAAGGAGCTGTGGGATGAGCTGGGACATGAATCCGAGAATGTCATGGCCCTCTGAAGATTCCGGAATCTTAATGAAGCGTAGATTAGAAGACCTGCTTCGGTTCTCCAGATTCTGAATCTTGTCCATCAGGTAGGCATAATCTTTAGTTAGTGTCAGGAGTTCTTGTAGATTGTCCTCGTTTGCACCAATTCGTTGTTCTAGAGAAGAGACATGATCTCCAAGTATATCCAATGATATTTGAATGCTGCTAAGTTTTGTTTGAATCGGATCCACCTTTGTGTCAAGATGAGCAAGCATATCTGTCTTGATCTGTTTGCCATCCAACAACGTTTGTAAAGAAATCTGATTTTTTTGATCAGATGCCATTGTAATGGCAAGCAGTGTTCTTCAGTATTTGTGCTGAGTAAATACAAATTATATTAATAATTAAAATTATTATTATATATTATTATATTTGAATTAGACTTCAACAAATCATATGTGTAAATAATTTGTATAGCTTAAACAATGAGTAAGCAGACAGGCCCTGTGTTGTGCCAACTCACGCTGCGGCCATCTTGGAATGTTGACGGATGAAGAGAGGTGGGAGGGAATGTAAGACGGATGATGTCTAGAATGTTTGATCTTGCTTTATAATTCCTTACAATTCTGTAAAACATTTAAATGAAAAGCTACATTTTTGTGTTTTGTTTTTTGTAAAATAACATTTGTTTTCCAGGCTTATACTCGTGATTTCACAAAGTTCTTTCTGGTGCAGTAGAGAGAGACAGAGCCATTTAACCTGCTAGTTCAAAGTCTGTCTGATGACAAAAAGCAAAGGCATTATTGTGTGATTTGGGGGGAGGTTTGAGTGTCCCGCCAGTGGATTTCGCCACTTGATTTATTTTCTACATGTTTTCAGTGTCATGTGGAAGACAGTGTGCTGTGGTTTGTCAGCAAGCCACGCTCCAATCTGTTTCTTTGAAGAAGGTGTGAATGACCTGTACAAAAGCGATAGCCAGGGGTGGACTGGCCATCGGGAGGTTCGGGGGTTTTCCAAATATATATATTTGAAAGGCCGGTCGGCCAGTTACAGTCCTGGAAGTATTAAAACAGGTGACAGTAGGCTGAAATAGACAGGCTGTCACATTCGCAGGCCAAGCTGTCAGACTGGGCCAGTTTAATACTGTAATTTTAGAGGGGGATGCTTGCGGTCAAACGGCCCGCCCCTCCCAACTTGGACTATTTCGCTTTTTGTTATTAAATCTGATTGGCTAAGCCTGACCCACCCTCGGCTGACAATTCCTCCCCCCGAAGTTACACAGACAGTTTAGAATCGTTGGTGACACAAAGAGAACTTAGATGAGAGACAAATGGGTGGCGAAATCGCGAGATGCTGCAGCACCCCGACGTGAAATCGAGAGAGTTCCTTAGTCATCCCTATATTTAGATGAGCTATGGAGAAACTGAGAGGGTGAGTGACAGATGCGGGTAGTGACAGATGCAGGGTGTGTGTGCTAACGGACAGTGCCGTACCAGCGCGCGTGTACCCCCCCCCTCTCGCCGGCCGCTCCATCCCAAAGTCCCAGGCCAAACCTTTGTCGCAATACATCCCTGGCGATAGCCACCATTGTTGTGGTAACCACCCCCCACCACACCCATTGTCAGGAAAGATTAGAAGTATGAAAGCACAACTAGAGTGACTGGACACAACAACGGGTTCAACTCCCCTATGCTAACAAGGTTTGTTTCAAGCTTGAGGGAGACAGCGGTTGATAACTTAAATAAGCATTTTGCCATGGCAGGTCGTGCTTTCCATCTGGCAAATCCCACCCTAAATAATAGCCCTCCACCCTCTGCAGCCCCCACCCAAAGACGCCCACGGTTTTCCTTTACCCATGTCCAGTTCAAATCAGCTGGACTATACAATCTGGATCCCTCCTTCCTAAAAATGTCTGCGGTAATTATCGCTACTCCCACCAGTCTGTTCAACCTCTCCATTGATTCGTCAGAGATCCCTAAAGACTGGAAAGCTGCTACAGTAATCCCTCTATTCAAAGGGGGGGACAGTCTAGACCCAAATTGCTACAGACCGATCTCCATCCTGCCCTGCCTCTCTAAAATCTTTGAAACCCTTATTAATAAACAAATTATCCACCATTTCGAATCGCACCACAGCCTCACTGACATGCAATCTGGTTTCCGAGCTGGTCGTGGGTGCACCTCAGCCACACTCAAGGTCCTAAATGACATCATAACCGCTATCGACCATAGACACTACTGTGTAGCAGTCTTTATTGTCCTGGCCAAGGCTTTCGATTCTGTCAATCACACAATCCTCATTGATAGATTAAAGATCCTGGGTTTTTCTACTGACTGCCTAGCCTGGTTCGCAAATTATTTCTCAGACAGATTTCAGTGTGTCAAGTCAGAGGGCCTACTCTCCAGACCTCTGGCTGTCTCTATGGGGGTGCCTCAGGGTTCAATTCTCGGGCCGACTATATTTTCTGTATACATCAACAATGTTGCACTTGCTGCAGGTGACTCTATGATTCACCTGTATGCAGATGACACCATTCTTTATACTGGCCCGACGTTGGACTCAAGTAAGATTTAATAGCGTACAACACTCCTTGCGTTGCCTCCAACTACTTTTATATCCCAGTAAAACGAAATGTATGCTCTTTAAACGATCCCACATTGCACCTGCCTGCCTACCAATTATCACCACACTTGACGGGTCCA
>JACXGM010011984.1:13901-24537 GCA_016801145.1 Umbra pygmaea
TATCTGGTTAGACTCTTCACTCTCTTTCCAGACCCACATCAACCAGCTCCAATCAAAAATTAAGTCCAGGATTGGCTTCCTATTTCGTAATAAAGCCTCATTCACCTTTCCAGCCAAACTTGCCCTTGTTAAAATGACCATCCTCCCAATACTAGACTTTGGTGATGTAATTTACAGATCTGCATCAAACTCTCTACTTTGAAAATTAGATGTTGAGTACCACAGCGCCATCCGTTTTGTCACCAATGCTCCATATAACACCCACCACTGCAATCTCTATACACTAATTGGCTGGCCTTCACTACACACCCGGCGTCTAATACACTGGTATCATCTAATCTACAAGTGTCTCCTAGGTAAAACCCCACCTTACCTAAAATCATTAATCTCCAGAGCAACACCTTCTCTCAATCTGCGTTCAAGCAGGATTATAACTCTGGTTGCCACTGAAGCCCGCACCTCCTTTGGCCGTTTCTCCTTCCAATTCTCTGCTGCTAATGATTGGAATTTTCTACAAAAATCCCTGAAGCTTGATTCTATTGTCCCGCTAACCACCTTCAAAGCACTACTAACTAATCTACTGTCAGACCACTGCACATGTTAATCCCACCCACCCCTCTTCTGTCGTTATGCACTTTGCCCAATCTACCAGCATAGCTGTCTGTATATTTTGCACACTCCACCTCCCACAGTCCCGGTCATTATGCCACTTACCATAGTGTTATTTATGCACAGCCACTTTGTTCCTCAAAAATTGTACCCATCTACCTCAGCCCCTACTCTTCATTTTTTCATCTTCTACCTATCTGTATTGTACAGCGCCAAGCGACTGTATTCACAACCTACCTCATTGTATCGACATCTGTTGCACTACTTGTACAAATGCCTTATTGTTTGACCTGCACATTGTATTATTTATTATACATTCACTGTTTTTATTTTCTGTTTTTACTATTCATTGTACACTCCTTGTCTTGTAATTTTATGTGTAACTTTGTTGTCTGTACCTCAACGCTTTTATCTTGGCCAGGTCGCCGTCTCAAATGAGAAAATGTCCTCAACATGCCCACCTGGTTAAATAAAGGTTAAATAAAAAAATAAAAAGCTGCCTAATGAGAAAGACAAATGATTACTTCAAGCGATTTAGGAACGAACAAATGATAATTTTTCCTCATTGTTTGCCTTTGAGAGATCTCTTTGACCGTTAATGTGTGGAACCACTGAATACTGCTTAGAAAACATGCTCATCATACCTTCTGTCTTGCTGAGATCATGAAATGATTTGTGCTATACATTTACTGTATGTTTACTTTTAAACAATAATCGGGCCTACAAGTAATTCAATCTTTTTTTTCTTAATAGTTTATCTACTGAATGGACATCTATCTGCAGGCAAGTATTATTGTTATTGTTGAGGCGATTTATGAAATAAAGGTGAGGCCCATTTTCTTAAAACACAACATCAGATATGTTGACAAATGGCTCAGTGGTTAGGGAGTCAGACATGGAGTCAGACATGGAGTCAGACATGGAGTCAGACATGGAGTCAGACATGGAGTCAGACATGGAGTCAGACATGGAGTCAGACATGGAGTCAGACATGGAGTCAGACATGGAGTCAGACATGGAGTCAGACATGGAGTCAGACGGTTACTGGTTTAGATTCCCGACTGCAAAGAACTGAATGCCAAGTTGTTCCAGGGGGATGTCTGTAATTACTGTAAGTCCTTCTGGATAAAAGTGTCTAATAACTAAAATATAAAAAACAAACAAATATTTATCTACACTTAAAGAAATTGGTTCAACTTGGAACCAATTTAGATTCTCCAGAGCGAAAAAATAATTTATTCCGTATACAGGTAATCCTTAACCATTACGTAATTTACAGCATGCTGTTCTTAAAGCTTTAGGTTCAATCCATCAATATTTTTTCACACAACATTCACAAAGTGCTTACACAGACCCCTAGGTAAAGAGTAAGCACTACCAAGTAAAGAGGCTACCAAAAACCTTCTAGTAGGGTTTGGAATCCAAGCAGAAAACTAGAGATTAACAAATCTGAAGGCGAGTCCTCTTCTGACTTGCTGGTGGAGATTATAACAGTACATTACCTTTGTACTCAATTCAATTCAATTTACATATTGAAATGACCAGTGATACAGTGAACACAGGTGGGTTGTGGCCAGTCTCCAGGCTGAATCCATGTCAGCAGCACAACCCGGTGGACTTGGACAAAGACAACAAGGTGTATTGTGGGCCATAACACAACCAGGTAGACTTGAGATGCGGACAGCAAGAAGTCATCTGGCCAGTTAGTCCTGAGGTGAGGTCCATGGGCTCACATTCTCCTAAGATGTAACAGGAAACCATAGAAATTAGAGTGCTCATTTATGGGGTGCAGATTGTAAAATCTAAATGTTAAATCTAAATGTAGAATCTAAATGTTAAACATACAATATGTAGTTTTTGGCCGCTAGGGGTCTCTCAAACAAAACAGTAGCAAAATATGTACTTGGATGACGTTGAAAAGAAGAGTGGGATCATAAAAGTAAAGTAATTGAGTAAGTAAAATGTATTTTTTATAGCACATTTAAACACAGCTTGCACTGACCAAAGTGCTGTACATAGAGCGTTAGCCGCAAAATAATTAAATAAAATTAAAAGATAAAAGAAATTGATACACTTACAAATCAGTGATTTAAAATAAGAAGATGTCAAGAGACAAAACACTTACAGACACACTGTAACAGGCTAGGACAATTCAAGCACAGGGAATGCCAATGTAAATAGATGAGTTTTTAGCTGGTTTTGAATATTGTAATTAATGGTGCATTTCTGATGTCAGGTGGCAGTTGGTTCCACAGCTGAGGGCCAGCAACAGAAAAGGCTCTGTCACCTTTTTGTTTAAGTCGGGACTGTGGGACATGGAGGAGACCTTGGCTGGAGGATCTGAGGGACCTGGGGGCTACATGGGGATGAATGATACCAGCTAAGTAGCTGGGGGCCAGAGCGTGGAGAGCTTTAAAAACCATCAGCAGTATTTTAAATTGTATCCTAGACTGGACTGGAAGGAGGCTAGGACAGGTGTAATGTGTTCATGCTTTTTTGTGTTTGTGAGCAGCCTGGCTGCTGCATTTTGGACCATCTGAAGCCGTTCCACCAGTGTCAGAGGGAGACCAAAGTAGAGGGAATTACAATAGTCTAAGTGGGAGGTTATGAAGGCATGGATGACTTTTTCCAGGTCATTGTATGACAGGACGGACTTGAGTTTATACATTTTTCTTAATTGATAAAAACTAGTCTTTACAACAGATGATATTTGTTTGTTCAGGTTAAGATGGGAGTCTAAAATAACACCCAGGTTACGTGCATGCTATTTCACATAGGGAGCAAGGGGACCAAGGTTGGCAGGGATGAGATTTTGGGATTTTGAAGAGCCAAAAACAATAACTTCCTTTTTGTTGTCATTTAACTGAAGGAAACTCTTAGCCATCCAGATTTTAATTTCTTTCAAACAATCTAAAAGATGTTGCATAGAGTTGCTGGATTTAAGTGGGATGTACAGCTGGGAGTCATCTGCATAGAAATGAAATGAAATATTACATTTTCTGATGATATTACCTAGGGGGAGCATGTAAAGGCAGAAAAGTACTGGACCCAGAATGGATCCCTGAGGGACACTGTTACGTTCTGCTCCCCACAAGGGGAGTGGGATGTCAACCACACCGCACAGGACACCAGAGGCTAGCAACAGAGGCGTGGGGTCGTGTTGCGAACAAGGACACAGAGGCAGAAATGTACCGTTGCACAAAGGGGTTTTATTTACCCACGGTAAATATATATATATATATATATATGTGTGTATATATAATAATAATAATAATAATAGCAATAATAATAATAATAAATGGGAAAAGGGGCTGGACAGTACCAAAGGAAATAAATAATATATAAAGCGGCACCCCTAACCTGCTCTAACCTGACACACAACACAACACAGAACCTAAACCTGTACTGGCACACGATCAAGGCGCCATACCCAAAAGTACAGGAATGGTCTGTCCAGATCTTTCCTAGTGTATATAACAGGGGAGTTTCCCTACGGGTGGTGTAAGCCCAGGGCGTCTTGCCTACACACTCCCAAGTGCGTCCCCTTTCCCCTGGGAAAAGAACAGAAAAACACCTGTTAATACACAATTTACAATAGTTCTAATACAATACACTATATTAACAATCATACAACAAGCTCTCTTTACAATCAAAATACGAAACCAGCAAAGGTATCACACAGTCAACCTCAGCTCACAAACCAACCAGAGCACAAGACACAGAGCTCAGGCACACACCAACCACATAAGCAGCAAGCCAGCACCCCGAGTGACACAAAATGGCTGCCATATATAGGAAGGAAGGGCATGATGGGATAGATGATAATTGCTGAAACCAGGTGTATGGGATAACGGAGGGGAGGAGTCAGTGATGAGTGAAGTGATTGATGATCAGCTGAACCAGGGCCACCTGTTGGAAATAGACAAACAGAAAAGAACAAACACACAGAACAGGACAGAAGCACAGTACAGATCAGCAATACAGACTAGGGCACAAAGAAAACATGGATATGAGACTGGGGAACGTAACACGCCCCCACCAAAAAAACAATTCCTCCAGGAATTGGTTTATTAGCAACATCTAACCAAAAAAAACGAACCCCAGTCTAAATGAGCAGCTAGGTTACTGTGACTGGGCGTTAGCAGTCACAGTTTTGGCACTTCTCACCCCTAGGGAACACACTACTACCGGCAATGTCGTTACCAATCAGTAATGTAACCCCCTCAACCGGTAAGTCTGGCACAACACCAACATTGAACCAACCAGAACATAAGTCAGACCTTAGGTAAATGCGATGTATAGGTACTGAGGTGTCACCCATATCTAGTCCCTTCAGGCGCACTCGAGAACCTGTATATGATCTGCCAGTCCATGGCAGCACACTAGATAGGATGACAGACTTAGATGCTCCCGTATCCCGCAGGATACGAACGGACACAGTTTCCACCTCACCTTTAGCACCCTCCCTGAGCGTTACGAACCCAGTGAAAACGAACGGATTGTAACTATACTCCTGCGAAGGATGAGACACTTTAGGGCGGTGTCTCTGTGTCGAGGACTGCGTTTCCACCCCCAACCCTACAGGGAAATAGACAAACAGAAAAGAACAAACACACAGAACAGGACAGAAGCACAGTACAGATCAGCAATACAGACCAGGGCACAAAGCAAACATGGATATGAGACTGGGGAACGTAACAGACACCATAAGACATGGGGGAAGAGGATGAAGAGTACTGGCCTATGGATACTGAGAAAGATCTTTGATGAAGATAGGAGTGAAACCAGTTTAGGGCTGTTCCCTTTATGCCAACCCACTGTTCAAGATGCCCTAATAATGTATTATGGTCTACAGTATCAAATGCAGCACTAAGATCCAACAGGACCAGTATGGCATTATCACCTGAGTCAAGGGTGAGCAACAGGTCATTTGTCACCTTTAATAGGGCTGTCTCAGTGCTGTGACGGGCTTTAAACCCAGATTGAAATGGCTCAAAAATCTCTGTCGAATTGAGGTATGGAAGCAGCTTCGTTAAGACCACCTTCTCCAAGATTTTTGAGATAAATGTCAGTTTAGAAATAGGCCGGAAAATATTAGGACATTTTGCATCCAGATTATGTTTCTTTAGCATAGGCTGGACAACCGCATAATTGAAACATATAGGAACAGTGCCGGTGGCATGGCAAGAGTTAAGGATATATTGAAGGGATAGGATCATGTGGGGCTGTTGATGGTTTCATGTGTTTTACAAAATCCCATAGTTCAGTGTAGGACACTGCTTGGAATTGGTCAAAAGTAGCTGTAGCAATGGGGAACACTAGTGGGGTATCAGATACAACAGGAGTGAACTGTGTTCTGATGTGGTCAATTTCCTCAATAAAAAACTTCAAGAACACTTCACAGATATTGGTGGATGCCTCGACCTCTGGGGAGACTTGGGGATTAACAATTGAGTTTATGGTGTTAAATAAAATTCTAGGGGGATGAGAATGTTTACTTATAATGTCAGAGAGATGCTAAGCCCTGGCTTTTTTAGCAGCAGCTTGGAAATAGGCCAGGGAATTTCTGAATATTTCTAAAGAGACTGTGAGGTGATCTTTTTTCCACTTACGCTTAGCTCTTCGACAAACCTGCCTTATTGAAGATCAAAGCCACTCCCCCTCCTCTTCCCGAACTCCTTGGAGTGCTTATGAATGAGCAGTTTGTGGGGCAGAGTTTGCCAAAAACAGATGTCTCACCAGAACCGGAGCCAATCCATGTCTCCGTTAAAAACAACATGTCCAGATCTCGCTGGGTAAAAAAGTTGTTTAAAATGAAGGTCTTGTTTGACACGGACCTGCAGTTTAGTAGCGCCACCTTCGCCGCAAGGTAATCCAAAGGCTGTGTAAATTAAGAGCGTTGCAATGGGCGGATGTTCACGAGGTTCACCCCGCCACTTCGGACGAGCAGTCTGATCCGCATTCGAACACCGCCACGATTTCCTCGCTTCCTGCGCCGCTTCTTGTGGTGGGAAATGGAGCAGGAGAGCCGGCAGATGCAGTCCGTGGGAGAGTTGATAAACGTCGGGTGACATCTGAAGTGTGGGCCAAGGCGCCCAGTTGATTGTAGCTTGACAACAGAGTTTTGGATGTGTAGTAGTACAGAGCGATCCTATGTCCTTAGGGCATTGGCGCAGTGCCAGAGTGACAACAGGAAAAACACAGACAGACACAACAGCACTCAGACAGGTAGGAGCTGACGGCAAGCCGGAAAAAACACAGGCGCCATCTTGCCCTCTCCCCTATGTGGACATCGTTGTCCCCATGTGAAGGCCACGGAAGGGGTTCATGAGGGATCATACTGACAAAGTAATGTATTGTTAAAAAATATTATAACTTTATTCACGTTATGTTTGGCGGTTCCCTGGAACTTAGAACAACTAGAGCAGTCAAAGGTAGGTTATATAACCCCATTGACAGAAGACAAAATGAAACGTCCCGTGTTTTCGAATTACATGACAAATTTCTCTGGGTTTGAAAGCTGGTGGAAACATTTAGGATAATGTAAGTACGCTAACTAAGAAATATATATAATATAGGTATAGTGATGTTTCCTTTTTTAATGCAAAGCACATCTTTTGTTATTGTTTTGGAAAACTACATATTGTACCTTTAAATCTAAATGTTAAATCTAAATGTTATATCTAAATGTTAAATGTTAAAAGTAAATGTGCTTGGTAAAACTAAATATTTAGCTAATATGCAAATTCACACTGCAGGTCAGTGAAAGTAGGCCTTGAAAATAAAAGCTTGATGAAAATTGCTGGCGGCAAACTGAGAAGTAGTGGCAGCAAAAACTGTCCTGTCCTGTTAGTAGTATCCAGAGGAGTGTCCCGGGACAATCAGATGCTGTCCTGTACACTCTCCTGTGACTCCCATGACTGTCCGCCCACTCCAATATAGTTACTCCACCCACTCCACTCAGCTAATCCATACTCCAACTGTATTATTGTTGTAATAGTGTGTAATAGTGTGTATTAGTTTTGTAAATGATATGATATTTTACTCAGATGATATTTGTAAAATATGAAGGTGGATCAGTGTTTCCCAAACCTCTCCTGGGGATCCATAGCCATCTAACAATATTATTTTTACCCTGAACCTGCTAACTTGAATCAAGCAGCCAAAATGTCATAATTAGTAGACAAGTTGGTTCAGGTGTGCTAGCTCTAGGGATACATCCTCCACTGGCCGAAACAATTAATTTGGCTTTATATTTACATAAAGTGGGGAGAACAAGTATTTGATACACTGACGATTTTGCAGGTTTTCCTACTTACAAAGCATGTAGAGGTCTGTTTTTTTCATCATAGGTACACTTCAACTGTGAGAGACGGAATCTAAAACAATAATCCAGATTATCACATTGTATGATTTTTAAATATTTAATTAACATTTTATTGCATGACATAAGTATTTGATCACCTACCAACCAGTAAGAATTCCAGCTCTCACAGACCTGTTAGTTTTTCTTTAAGAAGCCCTCCTGTTCTCCCCTCATTACCTGTATTAACTGCACCTGTTTGAACTTGTTACCTGTATAAAAGACACCTGTCCACACACTAAACAGACTCCAACTTCTCCACAATGGCCAAGACCAGAGAGCTGTGTAAGGACATCAGGGATCTAATTGTAGACCTGCACAAGGTTGGAATGAGCTACAGGACAATATGCAAGCAGCTTGGTGAGAAGGCAACAACTGTTGCGCAATTATTAGATAATGGAAGAAGTTCAAGATGACAGTCAATCTCCCTCGGTCTGGACCTCCATGCAAAATCTCACCTCGTGGGGCATCAATGATCATGAGGAAGGTGAGGGATCAGCTTAGAACTACACAGCAGGACCTGGTCAAAGACCTGAAGAGAGCTGGGACCACAGTCTCAATGAAAACCATTAGTAACACACTACCCTGTCATGGATTTAAATCATGCAGCGCACGCAAGGTCCCCCTGCTAAAGCCAGCGCATGTCCAGGCCTGAAGTTTGCCAATGACCATCTGGATGATCTAAAGGAGGAATGGGAGAAGGCCATGTGGTCTGATGAGACAAAAGTAGAGCTTTATGGTCTAAACTCCACTCGCTGTTTTTGGAGGAAGAAGAAGGATGAGTACAACCCCAAGAACACCATCCAACCGTGAAGCATGTATGTGGAAACAACATTGTTTGGGGATGCTTTTTTGCAAAGGGGACAGGACGACTGCACCGTATTGAGGGGAGGATGGATGAAGCCATGTATCGCGAGATCTTGGCCAACAACCACCTTTTGTCAGTAAGAGCATTGAAGATTAAGAGCATTGAAGAAGGGTCGTGGCTGGGTCTTCCAGCAAGACAACAACCCGAAACACACAGCCAGGGCAACTAAGGAGTGGCTCCGTAAGAAGCATCTCAAGGTTGTGGAGTGGCCTAGCCTGTCTCCAGACCTGAACCCAATAGAAAGTGTTTGGAGGGAGCTGAAGGATCTGGAGAAGGTCTGTATGGAGGAGTGGGCCAAAATCCCTGCTGTAGTGTGTGCAAATCTGGTCAAGAACTACAGGAAACGTATGATCTCTGTAATTGCAAACAAATGTTAGTGTACCAAATATCGAGTTCTTCTTTTCTGATGTATCAAATACTTATGTCATGCAATAAAATGGAAATTCATTATTTAAAAATTATACAATGTGATTTTCTAGATTTTTGTTTTAGATTCCATCTCTCACAGTTGAAGTGTACCTATGATAATAATTACAGACCTCTACATGCTTTTTAAGTAGGAAAACCTGCAATATCAGCAGTGTATCAAATACTTGTTCTCCACACTGTAACATCAAACCCTCAACCTTGGCAGGAAAATCACCATGCCCTACCATAGAAGCTACACTGAGTCTTTAACCATCGCAGAGGTAACATGGAAAGCTAATAATGCTTTAATAGGTCAGGAAACACAATACCCTCTAAAGAACCATTGCTTTCACTTCAAGAATCTTCTGTTTACCTGAAAGTTTCTTTACCTGTTCATGTTTTCATAAGGAACCCTCAGATCCAATTAAGAACCTTATTAGAACCTATTTTTTAGAGTGTAAGGATTCGGAATAATACAAATGTACATTTTCAAGAATGTTTGGGCGTGTGGGATGTGGAATCGGCACTGGTTGGAAAAAAACTACATCAACTATATTCTGACAACTCCATGCAACTATCTTAGCAGTTACAACTGCCCCATCAAAAATATTTTATCAGGCTAAATCCATCATCCACACTAACACGATAACTAGGCTAAATTCAATTACAGCCTATGGTTTCTCTTTTAACATTTTATAATTGTGTTCTCAATTATCTGCTCATATCATACGTCCCAATACCACCAACACATCTGCTATGCAGACTTGTAATGTCATTGTGATGTTCATGTCTTTAAATGCTAGATTGCAAAGATCTGGCTGGTCAATGGAAATATGCTCTAGCAGAGTGGAGGTGTTTTAATGTGACCAGTAGGGGACAGTGTGTGATGACGAATGGATGGATGATGTGAAATGCTCCAGTAGTGAAAGTGATCTTATAAGCAAGGCCACTTCTAGCACCGGGGCTGACACGTTTTCCTGGCAACACTATATTATGTCGGCAACACAAACTCTGATTTTTTCCTTTCAGAATAATAGCGCTCATTTCAATTCATTGAAATTGATTAGTGGTTCCTCCTCATCCAGCTCAGAGTATGAGGAGGGCATGCCGTGCCTTATAAGAGAACCAGTGTCATTTATGGTGGAGGAGGACCAGTTTGGCCAAGTAAACCACCTGATCCGAGAGCAGGCCAGGGGCCTCATGTATAAACGTTGCGTACGCACGAAAAGCTTGCGTACGCTGGTTTCCAAGCACACGGTGTGATGTATAAAAATTTACTTGACGTGAGAATATGCGGGCCGTCACGGAAACTTTTGAGCAGGCGTGAGAATGTGCGGGCCGTACGCAAAGTCTTGTCTGACTCTGTAACGTGACAAATTCTAACTGAA
>JACXGM010011985.1:0-24436 GCA_016801145.1 Umbra pygmaea
AGACAGGCCGCAAAATGTCAATCACATCATAGCCACACCCTAAACGTCCCTTTGCTTTATCGCCGGTTTTAAAATCAACGAGACCATAATTAAAAAAACGAACATTATACATTTTTAAAGGAGGCTTATATCTAGCGATTGAGACCATATGCTCATTATAAAAGTGTTTACTAAAGTAATAAATCCAAGTGAGAAGTGGTTCAACTTCTCATAGACTTCTACAGAATCCAAGCTCTTTTGCAACCAGACACATCGCCCCCAGCGGAATTCAGATAGAATGCAGGTTTTAGGCACTTCCTCATTTGCCTCAATTTGTGAAACCGGATGCTCACCCTGTGCTGTCAAAGTGACCCCTAAACTCATTGGAATGAATGGAATGCTAACGTGAGCTGATAGCCTGGTAGCATCTGAATCGCTACATTCAAGCCTCGACTTCCGGATGAAAAGCTACCGCCTTGGGAGCCTCCCATCTCATGCCCTCTCGTCTCATGCCCTCCCGCCTGGTGCGGTGCTCGAGGTTCTACTTTTCAAAGTAAAAGCTCACGTCTGGTCCGCTATGTCTCCTTCCTACTTTGGTTCTACTTTTCAAAGTAAAAGCTCAAGTCTGGTCAGCTATGTCTTCGCCCTACTTTGGTGTTTTTTAATTAAACAGTAACTGCAATCACACAAATTAATAAAATAATTTTAAAAAGTAAAAATCGTATTTTACATGGCCTTAACAGCAAGATTTCAAAGTGGTTAAGGTTAGAGTAAGGGTTTGGGTAAGTATGGTTAATATAAGGTTAAACTATAATTATGGCTATACTTGTAAAAATCATATTGTACATGGGCTTAACAGCAAGGTTTCAGAGTGGTTAAGGTTAGTGTAAGGGGTTGGGTAAGGCTTATGGTTAATATATGGTTAAACTATAATTATGGCTATACTTGTAAAAATCATATTGTACATGGGCTTAACAGCAAGATTTCAGAGTGGTTAAGGTTAGTTTAAGGGGTAAGGCTTATTGTTAATATATGGTTAAACTATAATTATGGCTACACTTGTAAAAATCATACTTTACATGGGCTTAACAGCAAGGTTTCAGAGTGGTTAAGGTTAGAGTAAGGGTTTGGGTAAGGCTTATGGTTAATATATGGTTAAAATGTATTTATGGCTATACTCGTAAAAATCGTATTTTACATGGGTTTAACAGGAATGTTTCAGAGTGGTTAAGGTTAGTGTAAGAGGTTGGGTAAGGCTTATGGTTAATACATGGTTAAAATATATTTATGGCTAAACTTGTTAATTTAACAATTTAAACTATTTTCAATGGATTGCAGCAAACAAAATCACAAATTTACATGTGACTTAATATGAATTTGCATGTGAAAATAATTCGCGATTTTGTCTGAACATACCGTTTGACACACCTGGGCATGAGACGGGAGGGCATGACACGGGAGGCTCCAGGCTGCAGCCATACCCGACTCCAACTTTACGTGGGCAATAAGAGCTGCAAGTTCCGAAGTGGGTTGTAATATTCTTGTTGAAAATAAAATAAATATTACTTTTAAAGCATACCACTGTGCTAGGACTGTCTTTTAGTTGCAACACTCAGAAAATAAATAAAGCATGCAAACTCTTAATCAATTGTAAAGCTCAACATAAACCCATAAGGTAAAATGTTCTGTGTTTTACTATTCATTAATGAATATTTGGTGAACACCAGTAGTTCAAAACATGTATACACGCGCACAAGCACAGACACACATACGCACACACAAACCCACTGGTTCTTGTGGACACAAAAGTCAGAACCTTGACCTTTTATGTTTTTTAGACCAACAACACCAAATCTTATATTTCCAGAAGACACTCAAATTGCTGACTGTCATTCATTATGTAAATGCACATAGCAAAACAATTCACTACGTCAAAAACAAATTCCTCAAACATCTTTCACGAAAGGGCCAGAGTCAGAGACTTGTCATGGCCAGGACTCGCTCATTTGCCATTAGATGAAAGGAGTATTTGTTCCTATTGGTTGCATAATGACACAGAAAAGAGAGCTAACTCAGAAGTGAGGACAATCAAATTACACAAGCCTAGTCACTCAATCACCCTGTAATCTCTCCCCCTCTGAAAGAATAAACAGTTCACTTCAAAATTACATGTTCAATCTTGTCTATTTCATATATATATATATATATTTATATTTATCCAGTCATCTAGATTAAAAGCAATTGTTTTTGGTACAATTGTCTCTACTTGCTCAGTCAGAAATAAGAAAGTTCTGATTAATTCACAGTGCTGTTGTAGAGCTTTAAAGGTTAATAGCCAATTATTTCTTAGTCTTAGTGATTATTAGAAACAACATGTTTTGTATGAAGGGTAGCAATGTGTATGCCATATAAAGTGATCATGAATGCCTGAAAAAAATGACTCCACCAGTGTAGACAATATTATTAGGACATGCTCTCACAAACATGATCTCTCTAACCAGGCACTATGTAAACATACTTCGGAGTAGGCTACTTTATCTGTTTTGCATGCAGTCCCTGAGGGGACAACATATCTGTTATAGCGAATGGAGGGGCACAAAGCCTGAATGTGTCATTGAGGGAAAAGGCTGTAATGGTACAGTGAAGACAGTTATATACATGTATACAACAACAGGGGAACTACAGACATAACATGTTAGAAGCTATCCAATGAATCTCACGTTTACAAGTTCAAATTGTTTTAATTCAAGCTCAAATAATGTTGTTGACTCAAGCAATATTGCATTTTGAGCTCATTTATGAAGTTTGATTTACTGTCAACGTGAAATTATCATTTGAAAATGCTTAATGTTTGTGATGAGCTGGTCGATTAGTACTCCTCACCATTGCAAAAAAGAAAAGCTGCTTTTTAACATAATACAAAAATATTTCATACTTAGTAATTAATTAAGGTAATTTCATCATCAAAATATATAAATACTGGAGAGAATTGTTAACATGGCCAGAGAATGAGCCTGTATGTGTCTATTTGATTTGGCTCTGCCAAACCTACCTCATCCTCTTTAATGGAATCATTCATGCCACAAAATGTAATTTAAAGATTCTACCAGGACAAATCTTACTACCTGCTTGACCAAATTCAACAAAATAGTGATTAGAGATATAACACGTAGATATACCGTATTACTGTGCCAGTGGTTGGTAGTAAATGCATTACCGACAGCAACATGACATCAACATGAACAACCCATATTGACTTTAAGACTGATCATTGTTGATCTTACTGAAAGCTTTTGGTATTGATGGTCCTTTTTGTCTCTCTGTGTTTGGACCCAGAGAGAATTCAGTGCACCTGGAAAGTATTCACAGAGCTTCACTTTTTACACATTTTGTTATGTTACACCCTTATTCCGAAATGGATGAAATGTATTATTTTACTCTAAATTCTACAAACAATACCCCATAATGACAATGTGAAAGAATTGTGTTTGAAATCTTAGCAAATTTATTAAAAATAAAAAAACAAAAAAAGCACATGTACACAGACTTTGCTCAATACTTTGATTTCTAGATGTTGTAGCATCTTTGGCAGCAATTACAGCCTCAAGTCTATTTGAGTATGATGCTACAAGCTTGGCACACGTATGTTTTGGGCAGTTTCTTCCATTAGTCTTTGCAGGACCTCTCAAGCTCCATCAGGTTGGATGGATAGCATCGGTGCACAGCCATTTTTAGATCTCTCCAAAGATGTTCAATCAGGTTCAAGTCTGGGCTCTGGCTGGGCCACTCAAGGACATTCACAAAGTTGTCTTGTAACCACTCCTTTGTTATCTTGGCTGTGTGCTTAGGGTCGTTGTCCTATTGGAAGATGAACCTTCGCCCTTAGTCTGAGTTCCAGAGTGCTCTGGAGCAGGTTTTCAGCAAGGATGTCTCTGTACATTGCTGCATTCATCTTTCCTCCTCGATCCTGACTAGTCACCCAGTTCCTGTCGCTAAAAAACATGCCCACAGCACGATGCTGCCACCACAATGCTTCACTGTCGGGATGGTATTGGCCAGGTGATTAGTGGTGACTGGTTTCCTCCAGACATGATGCTTGCCATTCATGCCATAGAGTTCATGACATAGCAAAATGTGGAAAAAAAGTGCTGAATACTTTCCGGATGCACTGTAAACCCATTTTATATTTGCCTTTAACACGTGTGCTTCATTCTGATTTTGTATATGTAGGAGTTCTGATGACAGTCAGATTGCAATTAGTTTTTTACTGTTTTAAGCATGTCAAACATGTGAATACAATGTCTAACACATGTTAGAACCAGGTATTAACAAGGAAATAGAATTTTGAGGGAAATAATCAATTTAATCCATTTTGGAGGAAGGGTGTAACATAACAAAATGTGGAAAAAGTGAAGTGCTGTAAATACTTTTCAGATGCATTGTATGTACTGTAACTCTGAGTGGAGTAAATTTTACTCAAAATAGAGTGGGACCAAATGTTATATAGGGCGATTTAAATTTACTCTGCAGTTTTTACTGTGTTGTAGGCTGTTGGGTAAAAATGAATTTGCTCTAACATTTACTCATGCAGTCCAATCCAGTTTGTTTTACAGATTCAGATCTGATGAGATTCATCAACAAAACCAATTAGTGGAAAAAAATTTAGTAGGGCTGCCTCTGTGCAAATCTATGTGCATGAAGTGGTAACCACATAAAGAAACAAACCTCCACAAAGACAAATGTGCAGACATTCAGTAGATGAGTGGGAAGTTGATCTCTGAATAGGAACACAGTGACGGGGGCGGACAGCTAATTTGCAACTGCACCAGATTAGAGGACACTCATTTCCTTTTTATTCTTCTAAAAGCAGTGTAGGGGAGAGTGGGGTAAAATGAGCCATTTTTTATTTAAGTTGACCAATAGCCAAGCGAACATGAGAGAGGAATAAAACTAATTCATACACCAGAATTTCATGATGTCTTCCTAGGCCTGGCTCCAGGATGAAATGAGTTGCAATGGGGGGACATCATTTATACCATTTGCCATGCTTATAGGCAGTGGTGTAGTGGTTAAAAAAGGGTGAGTATCAACTCCTCGTGGTGATCATATTAAAACAAACAATCATCATTATAAACCAAAAAAAATAAAAAAGTAACTATTATTTGATTACTTTTAATATAGGGGGTAGGAGTGAGTTTGATATTGGGGGAACCATACAATTTTCACAAATTGTTCTTATTATTGTGGGGGACCACATTGCCTGTCTGTAACATTGGGGGAACATGTTCCCCCATCCCCCCTGCTCCTATGCCCTTGGGGCCTGGTATACCTTTTCTACACATTAACTGATACAGGTGCATTCAAATCCACAAGTTAATTCCTTGCACTGGACACCCATTTCACAAAAAATACAAATTTAAAATGTTAATATTGAAATGTGTCATATTTTTATGTTTATCCCATTTGAGCTACAATGCAAATATGTACAGCCAAATGCTGATGTGTACCAGTGTGAATGTACAGTAAGCTATGTGATAATAAACCGATCATGCATGCAGCTAACTATCAAATGAAACCAGGACCAACCAGTAACAACCAAATCTTTAATTTATTTGTTGTAATCTAAAACTAGCACACTTGATTTAATAATCAGCTCAACTTCAGAATCAATATAGTGCTCTTATTTGTAAAATCAAGGCTTGAAAGTAAGAACTTTACTTCAATGGCTTAGACAATTATATGAAGCCATTCACCGATCAGCCATAACATTATGAATACTGACAGGGGAAGTGAATAACACTGATAATCCCGTTATCATGCCACCTGTCAATGAGTGGGATATATTAGGCAGCATGTAAATTTTGTCCTCAAGGTGTTAGAAGCAGGAAAAATGGGCAAGTGTAAGGATTTGAGTGACTTTGACAAGGGCCAAATTGTGATGGCCAGACGATTGGGTCAGAGCATCTGAAAAACTGCAGCTCTTGTGGGGTGTTCCTTGTCTGCAGTGGTCAATATCTATCAAAAGTGGTCCAAGGAATTAAAAGCGGTGATCAAGGCTCATTGATGCACTTAGGGGGTGAAGGCTGGCTCGTGTGGTCCAATCGAACAGACAAGCTACTGTAACTCAAATTGCTGAAAAAGTTAATGTTGGTTCTGATAGAAAGGTGTCAGAACACACAGTGCATTGCAATTTATTGCAAATGGGGCTGCGTAGCTACAGACCAGCCTATGCTGACCCCTGCCCACCACTGAAAGGGCCTACAATGGGCACATGAGCATCAGAACTAGACCATGGAGCAATGGAAGAAGGTGCCCCGGTCTGATGAATCACATTTTCTTTTACAGCACGTGGATAGCCAGGTGTGTGTGTGTGTGTGTGTCGCTTATCTGGGGAACACATGGCACCAGGATGCACTATGGGAAGAAGGCAAGCCAGCAGAGGCTGTGTGATGCTTTGGGCAATGTTCTACTGGGAAACCTTGAGTCCTACCCTTCATGTGGATGTTGACACATACAGGTCCTTCTCAAAAAATTAGCATATTGTGATAAAGTTCATTATTTTCAATAATGTAATGATAAAAATTAAACTTTCATATATTTTAGATTCATTGCACACCAACTGAAATATTTCAGGTAATTTATTGTTTTAATACTGATGATTTTGGCATACAGCTCATGAAAACCCAAAATTCCTATCTCAATGAATTAGCATATCATGAAAAGGGTCTCTAAACGAGCTATTAACCTAATCATCTGAATCAACTACTTAACTCTAAACACCTGCAAAAGATTCCTGAGGCTTTTAAAAAGTCCCAGCCTGTTTCATTACTCAAAACCGCAATCATGGGTAAGACTGCCGACCTGACTGCTGTCCAGAAAGCCATCATTGACACCCTCAAGCAAGTGGGTAAGACACAGAAAGAAATTCCATAAACAAATAGGCTGTTCCCAGAGTGCTGTATCAAGGCACCTCAGTGGGAAGTCTGTGGGAAGGAAAAAGTCTGGCAAAAAACGCTGCACAACGACAAGAGGTGACCGGACCCTGAGGAAGATTGTGGAGAAGGACCGATTCCAGACCTTGGATGACCTGAGGAAGCAGTGGACTGAGTCTGGAGTACAAACATCCAGAGCCACCGTGCACAGGCGTGTGCAGGAAATGGGCTACAGGTGCCGCATTCCCCAGTTCAAGCCACTTTTGAACCAGAAACAGCGGCAGAAGCGCCTGACCTGGGCTACAGAGAAGCAGCACTGGACTGTGGCTAAGTGGTCCAAAGTACTTTTTTCAGATTAAAGCAAATTTTGCATGTCATTCGGAAATCAAGGTATTGATTTCCGAATGACATGCAAAATTTGCTTTCATCCTTTTTTTAGCCACAGTACAGTGCTACATTATTGAAAATAATTAATTTTATCACAATATGCTAATTTTTTTAGAAGGACCTGTACCACCTACCTAAGCATTGTTGAAGACCATGTAAACCCTTTCATGGAAAGGTATTCCCTGATGGCATTGGTGCTCTTGCCACAAAGCAAAAATGGTTCAAGAATGGTTTGAGGAAACCAACAATGAGTTCAAGGTGTTGACTTGGCCTCCAAATTCTCCAGATTTTAATCCAATTGAGTTTCTCTGGGATGTGCTGGACAACCAAGACAGAACCAAGGAGGCCCCACCTCGATAATTAACTAAATGAAAAGGTGAGTAAATGCTATTTCACAAATTAAAAGGTATGCCTGATTTCGCAGGGTACGTTGAGCCACCTGAGAAAGCATGCCTGCTAACTATTACTTATTACTGTAGTAACCAGATTGTACAGTATAACGCTAAATATAACAATTAACAATTAAATGCCCCATTCCGCTGATATTATTGGTGTTCATGAAGTAAATATTAAAGCAAATTGGTCTACAGTTCTGAAACCTGAAGATGGCTTGCTGTCATGCTTCTATCCAGTAATATCCAGGGGTCAGGTGCGGAGTCAGACGATTAGTCAAGCACGTAAAGGTGTTAGAATACTCTAACACTATAAAAAGAATAATAATATGAAGTAATTCAACTTATATAGCGCTTTTTAAAGTACCCAAAGCTCTCTTTACACAGTGAGGGGGAAAGCCCACCTCATCCAACACCAATGCGTAGACCCAATTGGGTGATGCACGGCAGCCATCTTGCGCCAGAATACTCACCACACATCAGTTATTAGATGAAGAGGTGAGTAGTTATATTTGCCAATTAGGAGGAGGGGGATTATTTGGTGGCCATGATTAAAGTGAGGCCTGGTTGGGAATTTGGCCATGACACCAAGGTTAACACCCCTACTCCTACAATAAGTGTCATGGTATTTTTAATGACCACAGAGAGTCAGGACAATCTATCAACGTCCCATCTGAAAGATATGTGTCATACATATCTCATTAAAGTAGTGTAGAGGTCTACATAAACTACTGTTTTCACGTCATTGAGTAATGTCAATTATGATAGTCATTATAAAAGGCAGGGTGAGTTATATATCTCATTAAAGTAGTGTAGAGGTCTACACAAGTATGTTTGACATAGGGGGTTGTGGTGCAGTTCTAACATGAGCCTTGGGCTAATTCATGCCCTTTTATATCAGAGCACCTTATGTAAGATTCTCATTCGAACTGAGCATAATTCATCTTGGTGACCTTCCCTGGTTCTATGTCCTATTCTTTCATCCTTTATCGCCCTCCTTTCATTTCTTGCATGTGGTTACACAAGTGTGAGGCTCTCGTAGCCCCAATAGCATAGCAATCAATAAAATAAAATAAAATTAGATTCAGGTTGGTTAACAACAGGTGACTGACAATCAAATGTTGAAATAAATACAGTAAAAAAAGAAAGAAAACATGAATGAAAATAGCAACAATAACGCCGTAATGGAGAGCTGTTGTTTTACCCCAGATGATCACCATTCAACGGTTCAGATAGACATATTACCTTGACCACTGCTACTGTCATGGCTACGCTGTCATGGCTACGCTGTCATGGCTACGCTGTCATGGCTAGGCTGTCATGGCTAGGCTGTCATGGCTAGGCTGGCACACGCTGTGGTTCCTAGATGCACAGATACGTGCTGATGAGTCGTCGCTGTGTACAGTGGTGTTGTTTTACTATCTAATATAGTAAAATTAAATTAATTTTTTATTAAATTAATTAAATTAATATAGTAAACTAGCAGGTGTTGATGTTAACCCATGACCATGATGGGTTACATGGGTGAGCTGACATCTAGTGTCCATTCTTATTTCAATGCATGACTGGCCTATAGCATTACAGTGACTAGTCAGGCTCATTGGCACCCACAGTTATTCTTTATAGGGGTGGCCAGGTGGCGCCCCTGTTTATGCTACATGTTCACCTCTGTGTTTTCCTAACCTGTCTGCAGCCAATTCCTGTGATCAAAGCCCTCCTCTCCTACTAGCTGCAACCACATCCCAACGGTCAGCAACAGTCTCTTCAGCATCATTATCCTCATCAGAGAAGTCACTGTGTTTTCTGAACGAGACAGGACAGCCGGCCGTGAGTCATCACATCGCACTGTTTATCTGACTGTCACCCCATCAGACACAGACATATATGTCGAATCCCCTCTGACCTTGTTTTGTCAGGATCTATTACACATTCTTCACCAATTCCTCTGTAATTGGACTTGCAGACGCTCAATCTGCAAACAAGTAGTTGCTGAAGAGCGACGTAACAGGGTATGTTGTCTGACTTATCTACACCCTTATCCTGGTATCAACTCCCTAATAGTGTTGTACCAATTTGTGCTGCCTTGTGCTGGAACTCCGGGCAAAGTTGGCAAAACCGTGACCAGGATCGCACCCATGGCCACCGTAATGTAGTTGTGAAGCAGTGAATTATTTGTCCATTACACCATGTCGATCCCCTTTCAATCTATGCTCCTCTGACAATACAACATCAGTGACACATGCAACTACCTGTGCACATTACGTGCACATTAGCACACAGAAAAACAAACACAAGGGTATGCACATGCAATGGAGAGTAGCAGAGATACAATAAATATGAAGAAGCTGAACGAGCCTTCCGATGACAAAGGAGGGACTCTATGAGTGGCTGCTTGTCTGAGACACAATGAGATTCTGTGGACATTAGGACTGATAGGGAATTAGTGAGCTTGTGTACTCAGAAAAAGATGAGCTGTACAAACCTGTTTGTGTACAATTTATTTTTATGTACTTGCTCTTTTCGCAACTCTTATATAACATGTTTAATCTTTAGAATTGTGTGGGAGTTTTGGAAGTCTAAGTGTGTGTGTGTGTGTGTTTGTGTGTGTGTGTGTGTGTGTGTGTTTGTGTGTGAGATTTGGTGTTTGTGAATTCAGCCTAACTTCTGATTCCTTCTGCCTCATTTTGGTATCATGTAAACAGCATGAGACAGACAACAATTGGCTTAAGACTGACAGCATCAACCCAAGTTAACAAGCTTATGCATTACAAAGGTATTTGGCATAAATGCTGGATTGTACTACACGCACACAATGAATATACCTAAGTTTGTTTTTCTACCATTTTGGAGACCTAAACAATTATTCCCTATTGTTCCTAACCCCAAAGCTTATCCAAACATATGCTAACATTTATAGCCTAAAACAAAACTACCCTCAATTCATGAGTAACCAGAATTGCCCTAAACCTACCTCAAGCTGTAAAAAGCCTTTGTTCTCTTGACGAACGGCTGACATTGTTTTGCAATTTTAGATATCCTTTAGAGGAGAAAATTAAAACTATAAAAATATATTTCCCAATATACTACATGGTAGCCACTGGGGAATTATACATGAATAAACATAAACAAACATAAGACTCAATAAAAAAGCAGCACTGTTGTTTGAAATTGAGATGTTTCTTGAAAAGGATTGTAGTTGGATATTTTGGGTGTAATAAACATCTGAGATTCTGTGACATCAGTTCATCTGCAGCTTCAGAGGAGAAAAACTAAAAATACTACACTGCTGTTACCATAGTGATTTTGTTCCACTGTTATGCAACTGGACCATTTCCATTCACAGCCTGAGCAGAGGTAAAGCAAGGGCAAATGCATGGATGACACATATACAACAAAGTCCTATACAACAGTCAGTTACAGAGAAGCCTGGTACACTCAGATCATCTAAACTCTTTTACAGAGAAAATGGAAATATGACCGTTAGATAAAAACACAATATCTTTGTTATATAAAACAAGTGAAGTAACGAAGTATGATAATGAAAGGCTGTGTGTATGTGTAGCTGGACACTGCCCAGCTCTTCCCAGCTGTTATATTGATGTTTGAGCTGTGTCCTCTTGGTCAGCCGGTGGTCAGACCTGCTCCATATATATATTATTCTTTACAGATGTTAGGCAGAAGACACTGGCCTGATGTATGCTGTAGCTCTTTCTAATATTGGAATTAAATAACGTTCAGGCAGGACTAGAATATTAAAACTTTCCTCAACCACCAAGATGATCCCCTTTACAGGTTTTACTTTTTGGAGAGTAAAAACTTTGGTGAGAGAGGAGAGCTCAGAATGTCAAGGACCCATTCAATCATTGTAGTGGACCACATGTTTTCAGAAGCCTGTGACTCATAGCAGTACTATCACGACTGGTTAGGAACTGACCCCCCAGCTCTGGATGACCTCAGTAATGTCTCAGTGTGTTACCAGCCCCATGTGCCTTCATCAAACAGACACATTGTCCTCTCTATATCGTGTAGTTAGAAAGAGTGAATTTGTACATTTTGTACGGAGCTCATATATCTCAGCAACCTAATCTGATTGTGATAAAAGTTAATTTGACAAATGAAGACACTGCGAGATTTTGATTTTATATAGTATATTTCTTCTCCCTGAAGCAGGCTGTGGTGGAAAACTCTGCAAACAAACACTAAATGGATTCAGTGTTACCCAAATTGAGATTAATTGTTGCCTGATCCCAAACCCTCCGATCCCAGAATAGAGAATGTGGACAACAGAGCAGGTCAGTAAGCACAACCAAAACAGTATTTATTTATCCTCCTAAAACATCTGGACAACACAGATCCAAGATATGAATATCTGAGCAATATTCATGAATTTTATAATAATTATACCGTTAATTACATGGAATGTAGTTTTTGTATCTTCATTCGCTTTTTTAAATGGTCAGTTTAGGAACGTCAAATAAATAAAGATCTAAATATCATCTGTCATCTAAAAGCTGAATATATGGTAGTGACGTCTGTGAAGAGAGGGATACAGGGAGGGCCATTATAAACTGGTATAGAAACAAAACACTACTAAGATTAAGACATTTTTCCCTTTACTCTCAATTTTAAATCAACTTCAATTTTACACACATACAAAAAGGATTTATTTCACAAATAAATGTGGACAATCAGTATCATAAATCCACATCAGTGCATGTGTGTGTTACATGAGGCAGGCACCTTTGGACAGTTAAAATCCATGCCTGAAATCTTGGATTTCATAAAAGTTTCTTCGTGATCGGTTTCCCATAAATAAATAACTGTGTAAAAGAGCCAACTTTAACAAATAAAAGAGCATGGGTGACAACTCACTGAGTCAACTAAACACAACATATCGTTAAACAAAAACCTTCATAGTAAATTCCCATCACCTCAGGATAAAAAGCACCAAGAACCGAAACAAGAGCTTCTTGGAAATATCAGTTACTGCAAAGTTAACTGTGCCCTTTCATAGTCCCTTTTTTTCTCCACAAGTCCAAAACAAACAGGAGTGTATGTTCTAATCTGTTCCGTGGTCCTCCAGCTGTGAGATGATGGAGATGAGGTTCTGCAGACCAAAGATGTAGCCAGTGTCCTGGCCCTCGTGCAGCACACCGCCATCCCCATAGTCAGGACATGAGGTGTGGGCGAAGTCTATCATCCTGACATCAACAGCCGGGCCGGGGCCAGAGTCCCCGGGGCCAGAGAGCACCGTGGTTTGCCTCCCGCCCCGACTGCCACTGCTACCGCTGCTGGACGGGGAGTGGGGTTGAAACGCAAATGCACCAGCTCCTTCATCCTCCCCCACATCATCCTCCTCCACATCCTCCTCCTCCTCCACATCATCCTCCTCCACATCATCCTCCTCCTCCTCTTCGCCCTCCTGGTCGGAAAGATCATCCTCAGGGGCGCTGCGCGTGTGTGGGGGGGGCAATTCACCATCGTAGATGATCAGTAGGGAGGATGAGTAGAAGCGATAGCACTCGCAGCTCTCCAGAGCTGCCTGCATCTCCCTCAGCCTCCGCAGCACAGGGGATAGCAGCTCGTGGCGCAGACGCCGGCCATCATGGAAGAACTGGAACAGGGCTTCCTTAAATCCTGACAGGGTCAGCTTACGCCCAGTGTACTTATCCATGTAAATGAGCTTGCCCGAGTCCGACTGGTACACCTGAAGGAGAGGAAGAAAAGAGATGGAACGGTTCAGAAACTCATTGTCTCCAAGGGATGTTATGATCCACAAGTGACCCACAACACCATGCCCACCTGCATGCCACAGAGGCGTACTCCAATGGTAGCGGAGGTGCTTTGCTGGCACTTGCGAATGTGCATAACCTTCTTCTCCTCGGACACGTTGTCTCCGTGCTGCCGTGTGCCCATCTTTAGGTCCAGCACGCACGGAACCGCGTGACGCCAGGTCAGGTTCTCCAAAAGGATGAACTCTGAGAAAGGTTCTGAGTCAGGGAGCATTACTACTCAAACAGAGAAATTAACTCTCCATTTCTGTTGTAGAAAGACTTGCATCTCAATTAGTGGTCATTAGTTCCTCAAATGAACATGAAACACATCACCAGCCTCTCTCATAATACTACTTTTGGCTCAAGATACTGCAGAGCAAATAATTACACAGTACTACACAGTCACATGGTCAGACAACAGCTTTTACAGGCAGGGGTTGGGTGAGCTGATGTTCACACTGGTTGTACAAGGAAGGATACTGTACTGGTTACGGTGCTTGGCGTTCTCCTTCATCCTCTGCAGGTGTTTCTGTTGCAGTTTGAGCCTCCAGGGGTTGTGCTGGATGGAGTTGCTGCCATCGAGAAGAACTTCTTCCTGCTCCTTATGACTTCGATAGAGAGGGACAGTGTTCTAGAAACGTTCATACAATTTGTCTCCGTGTATAGCACATGGGTGATGTTTTATATGAGGTGCATGTGATTGGTATGTCAAGCCAAGTATTTTGCTGTTCACCAGTGTATCTCAGTAGGCCTCAGTTAGAGTGAATCACATCCATCTCCATGGACCACCATCTCCATCGAATCTCACCTCTTGTCGTTCAGTGGATCCTTCAGACATCGGCCAGACAGCTGTTTGTTGCTCCACTGCAGAATTTTGCTGTTGGTCTCTCCGTTGACTGACGGGTCTATGTTGTCCATGTCCCCCGCCCCAGAGTCACTGTGCAGTGGGTAGGCAATGAGGCACACGTTACCTTCCTCATCCTCCTCAAAACTGACAGACACGACACCTGAGGGAGGGGGTGGGGGGAGATGGGAGGAGAGAGACAGCGAAAGGAAGAGGAAAAAGTCATAAGCCATCATCCTAATAGAAACATCAAGGCAATTAGTTATTTATGATCTCAACGCAAGTGTTTGAAGTTCCCGACAAGAAATCAAATTGAATGTGAGGTACTGAGTGTCTTACCCTGGAATTGTTTCTTCTTTATAGGAATTACAGAGGGGGTCTGCCCTCAACTGGACATATACAGCTCAATAACAGAAATAGTAGAGAGAGGGCCCGGTAGATAAGACATGGTGCTTGGGGGAAAAAGAGTCTGTGTTTGGTCGAACATCGTATTTGTTTACAATATGCACCTGTGCAAATGCTGAATATTACACACTCAGGATGAACCATGCATAGAAGGAAGATCACGCAAAACACAAACCACACAAGTTTCCAGCAGATGTAATAAAATAAGCAATTTATTTGAAATTATTTTCCCAGATTACGATTTCTAAAGCAACAAGTAGTAATACAAGAGAAGGCAGAGCAGAATAAGCACATTCCAGACAGTTTCAGCAGCCACAATAACTTCAAAACAACCCATGAGAGCATAGAATAACAATACAAATGATGAAATCCTATTATCTTACAACAGTTTATTGAAGGGCACAGCATACAGTTTGCAGTCTTTGTAGAGCAGATTGGTGAACTCAAAGTCTATTTCAGTCTCTCCAGAGATGATAGCCCATCCCGCACGTACACCATTCAAACCTCCCTCTCATATGAGGGATGCCCCTCCCTGACCCATCCAGTACCCACCCTCCTCCCTGCCTCATCCAGATCCAGCCCTCCACTCTAATGGGGAGTTCCTTCCTGATACGACCAAAACAGGTGCTAGTCTTTCCATGGAAAGGTCTAGCACCTCATAAGGGCATGGTTAATAATCAAGATAAACAAGGAGACTTCAACAGGACCCTATAGAATCAGAAGAATGTGAATATTATCTGTGAAATCCCAAACAACTGAGAGTATTAAGCTATTAATAATGAGACATTTGCATTAACATTCGTATGATTCTGTGTGCTGTTCCCTGTTAGGGGCTGGGGCAGTAGAGTAGGGCAACAGGAGGGTGTTGGAGATCCACACTAGCTGCTGAATCTCAAGCAAAACGCTGTGATCACTACCAAGAGGTAAGGTGATATATGCCATGCTGACGTGTCACGTCCTCCACTCAGAGAATGTCACAATGTGTACTTGTGTTTGTGTGCACAATCTAAAACATGTTTACATGCATCTGTACAGCACATCACCATGTATCAACCATGGAAAAAATAAATAAATTCTTGACAGTTCATGATTTCCAGTAATGGCAATGAACCAAAGTCCAACCCAGACATACTGGGAACAGGTATTGGGACAAATGCTGGGGGGTCCAGGCTTGACTGGTCTCTCTCTAGGACAGGTAATATCCTTTCTTTACTCAGGGTTTTCTTCTACTGTAACTTCACCGGACACAGAAACAGTTCTCTGTGTCACTTGTCTCCTCAAGGTAACGAAGACAGGAGACTGGCAGTGACTCACTGCTACAGCACCCTCCTGTGGCCAGGCCTAACCATGCCTGGATCTGCACAGCATCATGCCAGACCTGCAAAGCTCGATATCGGACCTTAGAGAACCGAACAAAACCACTTAGTCTCTCTGTGGAGGGGTAGAGTTTGAACCCCGGAAAAATACCAACAGGGACTGGGAACAAAAACAAACTAGATAGAGAAAAACAAAGTGCCATAACCTCCCCGCAATTCAAATGCATTTGAACATATAGTGGTTAATAAACGTAAAAAGAGACAGAGATCACAGCCACACAGCCCCACACAGTGGATGGCACTGAGGGAGGTAAAGGTTGGGGTTAGGGTTTCTTACCTCTGTACTGGGGGGTGAACATCCTCATGGCACTGGGCAGGCTCTTGTAGAACTGGTGCTCTCGGGGAATGAGGGGCTTGCAGATGGTCTGCTCCCCGAAACGCAGCACGCAGCTGTGGCCCCCAACCTGGTGCATGAAGGGCTCAAGCGGGACGCCTTTCTCCAGGTAGTGCTGTAGCTGCTGCTTGGCCTGCATTGTCTGAGCCTCCACGGCCGGACTCATCCTCCACGGAGCCGGACCCCGAGCGTGGCCACGCCACGCGCATTAGTCTCCCTTCTCAGGGACACGCAGCGCAGTGGGGAGGCAACCGCACACTCACACCACCACAAACACACCCAAACGCACTGAACGGTCTTCACAGATCATTAGAGTCCTCTCTGTGTTTTATTATGTTTCCCTGTTTCTTTGACGTCCTCAGAGGTGGTTATTATCTCTGCGCTCAGAAGGATTTTAAGGTGAAAGGGACAAGAAGGAGGAAGAGAGAGATATCGTCTCAGCGGTTGTTGAACTGAAATCCCTTTTCTCCTCCTGGCTTTAGAACGTAGGCAGAGAAGTGTAGGAATAGAAGGTTCTTTGTGCGTTGAGGTAAACACTGCATTTGCTGCTCGTCCACACAGCCTGACTGAACGTCTCGCCTGCTGCCCACTGGAAGCCTTCTAATAGCCTGCGCTTGCTGACTGGAAAAACACTCACAAGCACAGGCCCACCCATTCAGCCCACTTCCTCCAATCACAAGCGGAGCAGGTTGTTGGGCGGTAACCTTTAGAGGAAAGAGAGCAAAACAAAGAGGGCTGGTGGTGGGGGCCTTGGGGGAGGGGAGGAAGGACACAGCAGAAAAACAGAAGAGAGTCAGAGCCAGAGCTCGACTAAACTCAGCGTTTTTTCTTCAGTATGACAAGAGTTTAAGCAATCTTACACATCAAGCTGCATTTCCTCATTCAGAAAACGGGTGAGTGGAAGAAAGGCTGGTGATAAAATATCGCACACCCTGTGCCCACTTAAAGCCTGGCACCACTAACTGCAATTTGATAGATTAATGTGCCATAAACAAACATGCAGGGTGCTTTCATCCAGATTAATGACCTGGAGAGAAACCAAACGTTAATTATGGAACAAACAGGAGACTGCTATACTGCAAACCTGCAAATAATGCTGTAAGGTAATCTTGAGGAAAAAATAAGACAGCGGACATTTCTTGTTGAGCTCCTACTGAAGTTAGATCTGTTCAGTCAGGCTTCAGCCCTTATGCTCTGTACACAGCAATAATCTGGCCTTTGCTGCCGATACATTTTTCATCTTTCACCTTCATGCAGACGACACTATTTTGTACACATTTTACCATTTGTTGTAATTTGTGCTGACAAAAAATTCCTTCTTCTTGAACTCCTTAATTGTAGTAACACAAATATGGTCTTCAAACGGAAGCTCACCTTCTAAAAAAGCCACTTCCAGTTCATTATCAAGTCTAGAATTGATTTCCTATTTCACAATAAAGCCTCCTTCAATCCGCAAAAAATAACCTAGTAACAAACACAATCCTACCAGTCCTAGATTTTGGCAATTTAATTCACAGTTTCCCCGCTAACCGTCCCTTGATTACATTAGATTTTTTATCACAGTGCCATTTATTTTGATAGCAGTGCCCACTCACCACTGTGGTCTTTCTTCTCTGCAAAACCAGACTCACGACCTGACTCACGAGTACCAGCCTACCTCTATATCCCCCCTAGGCAAAAACCCAGTTCACCTCTGCTCGCTCCTCATTGTCTGCATACCTGACAGAAATCTGTTTAGTGAATGCATCATTCTGGTCATTCCTAAAGTTAACTATTCCTTTGGCCATCAATCTTGTATTAATCAATAGATACCTGTAGGAACCACACGCATGGTGTATAGATGATTGAGGTTTAATAAAACAACTTGGCCAATACGGGTATAAACCAGAAGATAATTGGCTTCACTTAAGCCAAACAAAAGCTTAAGACTAATATCTTTAACGTGGATATTACGCTGGGCCTTCGTCTTCAGAAGGCTTAAGGTTTATTCAAGAAATAACACGCTGTAGCATCACACAAAAGACGACAACTTACAAATGAAAAAGGTAGAGGGGAACGTAAATCCATGAGGGATGATCACTAATAACACACAGGTGCACAGGAGGGGGCAGTGGCATGAGTAGGCCAATAATGTCGACCACAGGAGCCTGGACACCCTAGGAGAAGGAGACACAGCAGAGGGAAACCTTACAAATCTTTCCAGTTCTCTGGTGTCAAAGACTAGAAGGAATCACAAAATACTCTCATCTCTGTACCTGCTAAGCACCTTATCAATAAACTATAAAGCAACAAAATTGATGAACAACAATGTACCTTATCAATCTTTATATTTATTTATTTATTTGTTTGTTGCTTATTTTATTGTACACACTGTTCTTGATTGTATTTAAGTGACTACGCGTTGTGTTGTTTGCCAGGTTGTTGTTGTTCTTAAGGAGTATTGCTTCTTAATTGGCTTACCTGGTTAAATAAAGGTGAGAGTCTAAATGTACATCTAAGCAGGAACACAAACACAGACAGAAAGAAGTATTGATGCTCATAGCTATACCCTCCCTTACTGACATGAAACAACATAGGCTACGATGAAGGGAAAACATAACTTCTCATTCACCAAATAGTTGCTAGAGAACAGGTAGTTAGTTTTTGTGTGTGTGTGTGTGTTTTTGTGTGTGTGTGTGTGTCTGGTCCCTTCAGACCACAGACAGCAGCTGTAGCAATCCCCACAGTAATCTCTCTAATCCAGCCTCCTGAAACACACCAGGTAAGAAATAAGACACGCAAACAAAACCCCAACAGGAAGTAACACACTGAGATAAGCATAGGGTGATGCCACAGGGCACGAAGGGACTGGCATTTCTTCCTACACACCTTCATTGTGGCTAAACACACCCATTACCCAAAACACATACACTACCCTACAATGGGAAAGTAATACACTGACCATGTCTGGCCATGTCCTTGACCCATAATCTCTGGCCTGACATTCTGACTAAAGCTTGTAGTCACTTGGAAGACATTGGCCAGGTGAAAGGGCATGTCAGAAAAGCGAGAAAGAACGAAAAAGAGAGAGAGAGGAATGTGTGTGTGAACATTGGAGGGACGTGTAAGACCTGCTCGACCCGTTTTGAGGGACAGATCCATAAATCGACTGAAAGACTAGCCAGCAGAACTAGACAGGCAGAAAAATTGTCTGGATAACATTCTACCAAAAGACACTGACTGACATTCTGATGACAGCCACCATGCTGGTTTTTGATTCGATGAGAAGAAGTGCCTCTGAGCATAGTGCTGAGCACATTGGGCTGTTGGGGCTCCACAGCCGACATCAGAAGGCAAGCCTTGGTTCTCCAATTTGAAGAGTCACGTACAACAGAACTGTAGAGTAACTGGAGTGGGGCTAATATGACGGTGCTGAGTGATATGAGACAGAAAACAGGTGCTATCGGACAGAACCCACACAGCTGTAGCTCTTATGCCAAGGAGATTTCAAGGTCCACCTTTTTTATTCAATGTCTGTCCATAAGCGTCAAGTTGGCAGTTAAATGCCTAGACCTGGACTCAGTGCTTAATTTGTGAACACATATGCCCATGAGAGGGAGAAGGATCCAGCAAGTTCAGAGGTAACAGAACGAATAGAAAAGAAAACACAACACAGCAGCTCAGTACACCCTTTCCCATTACAGCGCTGCACTGCGCCGGTCCACATCTATCACGGTACAGATGGAGTACCCATCTAAAAACGTCCCACTGGGTAGCGCACACAGGGGGAGCATCCGGATTGGCAAATTGATGCAAATGAGTAAGTGCTTTAAACCTGCAATCTATCTGAATTCCAGCTGGGGACAATATGTCTGGTTGCAAAAGAGCTTGGTTTCTGTAATAGTCTATGAGAATGAGAGACGCGGCTCACTTGATTTATTACCTCAGTAAACATTTTCATAATGAGTATATGGTCTCAATCGCTAGATTTAAGCCTTCTGCAATTTATCATAATGTTTATTTTTTGAATTATGGTCTCGTTGTTTTTAAAATCGGTGATAAAGCAAAGGGGCGTATAGGGCGTGGTTATGGAGTTTGGTTGTATGACAAGAAACTCAAAGGAGTTGACAGTTCAGTTTCCGGTAAGTAACGTTACATTTTGTTTTACATTTTGTTTTAATACTGTTTGTTGTTAGCTAACATTAGCATCCCAATTCATATCAGTTAGCTAGCTAGATTACTCCTCCCTCTCTTCTAAAATCGTCAAATCCGCAACCAAGATTCCTGTACCCGTAACGGCAAATTCGATGACCCAAATCAGATCTTCACAAACCAATGGGTGACGTCAAACATGGCTCCATCCAGTAATATACAATCGATGGTAGCGCACCATTCAGGTCTTAAAGACAGGATAAATCCAGGTAGGTCAGCTCCTATTTGAAAAAATTAAAAGGACTAACATGTACTGGACATTTCTTTCAAAAGAAAGTTCATTGATTAAATTTGGGAGGTATGATATTTCTCACTCCAGGCCAGCACCCGTGGTGTGTGCAAGACAGCGCAGGGACAGAACAAGGCTATGTTCACAGGGTCAGCCTGTCAGTGGGGAGAGGATTTGTTTGTGTTTGAATGTTGTGTCGACCCATTTGATTTTCATAGTGGCTGCTCAAAGAATCTTTGCAATGGAAATGAATGCCTTATCAACACCATAGCTCCAAAGAGAAGAAATAGAACTGGCCACCCATCAAACTTAAGCCCTGCCCTTTCCCCATTTTGACAGGTGGAACTGAGCCTTTCTGTTAGCTGAGCTGATTTAGGTCCTGCCCCTTTCCATGCCGTGTTCCCCGTCCCCTTTTTCCCTCCCCTACGGTGTTCCTATTGGTTCATGTATGCACTTCCCCTAATGCATTCCTATTGGTCCATTTAAGATACACCCCTAATGCAGCTGTCAAAAGTTTGATGACAGGTGTTCTGGCTTCCTATTGGTGCATTTAAGCTACACCCTGAAAGCAGCTGTCAAAAGGTGATGACAGGTGTTCTGTGTTCCAATTGATTAATTCAAAGCACCAACCCTAAACCAGCCCTCTAGCCCAGCATCCGCATATTTGCTGAGGCAGTAATAAACCTCCTGTCAATTTAGGTTTTGATGGCTGTGGCTCTGTTCAGCCATTGGTCTGTTTAATCCAGCCTATATACAGGGTCTGTTTTCAAAGAGAAGTTTATCAAATTGGTCAACATAAGTAGGGTTCAACTGTAAGGGTATGTTGTCAGAAAGATAAAGTTAATCTTCCTCTCTAAATACTAAGAATGTCCAAACCATCAGGTTTTTTTTGGGATGTACAGGAGCCTCAGGCCCTTAGGGTCTGTAGATAACTCTCTGTATTACAGCAATTCTATAGGTTTATCAAAAATGTTTCTCTAGGGGCCTCAGGACCCTAAACCCCACAGATGTAATTCTATGATCTGATCATCAAGTGGGTCTGTGTGTCAATGTGGGGGGGGGGCGGTTGTGTTGTGTGTTTGTGGGGGTGGGCATGTCTGCAAAATCTGTTGTGTGACAACTATCTCCTAAATGCTGCTATAAACCTTAAGACAGGTCTGTGTTTTATTACAGATCTCTAAATACTAAGACCAGGGCATCTCTGTGTATCAAATAAACACACTTTATTTACAATTTACTTATTCGTTTTTAATTTACCTTTTGCTCCAAATGCTGCAAGTTTCCAAAGGAAAACAACCTACTACACTGTCCGCTTCTGATTCAGCCAACATCTTGTGTCATCATGGCCCTGATTCCAGCCTGCTACCTGTCTCCAATGAGCCCTGCCTGGTCACCTTAACGCAGCTGCAGTAACACCCGAAGGCTTTTCGAGCTGAGTTACTCGTGAATATTACTGCTGCTCTCGTGGTCCAGGGGAAGACGACCATTGACGCAGCTCTTGCACCTTTTCATGCATCCAGGCGGCAGCTTAGGAACAATCATGCCACTTCGAGCAGGAACTATCCAACTATACTGGCCGCATCGTGGCCCTGGAGCAGAGAAGACAGACGACCTTGAATGTCGCTTCAGGCAACGTAATGTTCGCGTGATTGGAATTCCAGAGGGGGCTGAATGTAATGATACAACTGCATTTCTCTCTGGCTTTTTTAAGGAGCTACTTCCCGCTGTCTCCTCCAAAACTAGAACGAGCCCACAGAATTGGCAGGAGTCAGGCTCCAAACCATAAGTATTCATCACTCGGTTCCATTACTACCGTGACAAGGAATCTGCATTGTTCCGGATGGATAGAGAACCTCTTATCTACAGAGGAAAAAAGTGTTATATTTTCCCTGATTTCAGCTCTGAGGTCACCAGAAAGCGAGCTAGGTTCATCATAGTTAAACGGCTACAGTACTTCATAAAGTGAAGTTGAGGTTCTTACTGCGCTTCCCTGCGCGCCTCCATGTTGAACACTCAGGGGAGCAGAGACAGTTTGACTCACACGAAGAGGCTCTGAAATGGGTTGAACAGAACTTTCCCAACGCATGAGGCTTAACTTTTTTTTCTGTTTAATCTGATGGCAAGATGACAACATGTGACTTGGAATCTCCCATGGCAAGAGGTTTTTCGGTCATTCATCCAGATCAATGAGCAAGACTTACAGCTGGCGATGCAAACTAAAATCAAACACAATTTGCTAACAGTTCAGTGAGAGCGATAACACCAAATTTAACACACCTGCACCCCATTCACACCTGAGACCTTGTAACACTAACGAGTCACATGACACCAGGTTGGGAAAATGGCTAATTGGGCCCAATTTGGACATTTTCACTTAGGGGTGTACTCACTTTTGTTGCCAGCAGTTTAGACCTTACTGGCTGTGTATTGAGTTATTTTGAGGGGACAGCAAATTTACACTGTTTTACAAACTGTACAATCATTGTTACAGTGTCATTTCTTCAGTGTTGTCACATGAAAAGTTATAATCATGCTGTATATTTACAAAAATGTGAGTATGTATATGTATATACAGTATGAATATATGTGTATGTATATCCAAGGTTTTGCATGGAGTCTCTCCCACATTAAAGGAAGTTATGCTGCTGTTTGGATGCACAGTCAGGAGTAAGGAGCTATGTCAGAGTTTGCTCCAAGCCCAGAAATGTGTCCCTCTCTAACATGTCAAAGGCCTTTTCAGACTTTAAGACTCAAAAAAAGGTTTTCAGAAACCACGGGCTCGTGAGTACTCTTTCTTTTCATGTACATCATTCTTTCATCTACCCCACAGCTAGATAAACAATGCCTGAACTTGCAGTCTGAATTTAACCTTTTATCCACCAAGGAGGCAGAAAGGTTACTGCTGCGCTCATTGGCTACATACTACGGCATGGTGACAGGGTGAGCTGTCTTTTGGCACACCAACTGAATCGCTGTGCTGCCACTCATCTGATTCTACAAATTAAAAGTCTCTTTTAACAGCTTACTCTTTGAGCCTAAGGGGATTAATTACACCTTCACAACTTTTTACTCCTCACTTTACACATCTGAGTTCCCATCAGACACCACCAATATGACTATATCAGAGCTGCCAACTCTCACGCTTTCGCCGTGAGACACACGCATTTCCCTGTTTTCACACGCACTCACGCCACACATTCAATTTCTCACGCAAATAAATCCGTCCGAGACTCGTTTGTTCCTTTTTATAACTCCCCGACGGTAGATGGCGCTGATGAGTGCCATTGAACCTTATGCGCTGCATCCAGAAGTTAGCGACAGAAGAAGAGATACCATTACCGCGAAAGACAACGGGAGAAGAAAAACGGTCACTACCTTGAGAATTCTGACGAGCTGAGACCAGGTATGTAACAATGAAATGTCGTCCAATTGAGTACTCACTCTCTAAAACTTTAAATCTTGAAATAAATTATTTCTTTTGACGGGGTTCAGTTAAGGAAGAAAGTTGAACATTGCATTCACAACCAGGGCTAAACTTAACAGATTACTCGACGAGGGTGACATCACACCACAGCAAGTGTTCATTCCATGAA
>JACXGM010011986.1:0-24435 GCA_016801145.1 Umbra pygmaea
CTGATAGAAAGGCAAAAAAAAAAAAAAAACATGTCACAAAGCTCACGTCATCTCAATCTCGATTCTTGAACATGAAAATGAGTTCCCTGTACTGAAATGGCCTACATAGTCACCAGATCTCAATCCAATTGAGCACCTTTGGGTTGTGGAGGAACGGGAGATTTGCATTATGGATATGCACCCATCAAAATTTCGGCAACCGTGTGATGCAATAATGTAAATATGGACCAAAATCTCTGAGAAATGTTCAGAGCACCTTATTGAATCGATGTCATGAAGAATTAAGGCAGTCCTGAAGGATAAAGGGGGTCCAACTTGTTACTAGCAAGGTGTACCTAATGAAGTGGTCGGTGAGTGTACCGGTATATGATCACTGCCTAATTTCTCTTTAAATACCTTTTTAAATATGTACAGCATATTGAGTTGTCATTGTGAATGAAATGAGGAATACAAATTTACAAAAACCTTCCTTGCCTTTAGCTATATTAGCATAATATTTGCTTTACCACTCACCCACTTGAATTTGATTTCAGAATGAGAGCAATAGCGATTTTTTGTTTTTGTTTTGTTTGTGATATTCACCCCTTTTTCTCCCCTCCCAATTGGTCTTCTTAAATTTTCCATTTACTGCCTTTCCTTGTACAGATGCAGAATGATGAGGGGTGTTCACATGGTTCATCCAACCACATTTCGCTGAGCCACATGTCATTTCACACTGCTCCTCCAACATGAAAGCCTTTAATCAAATCATGTAGGATGATTACAGTTACCAACTATACTTCCTCGACTGAACTTACATGCAAACGATCTGCACACACAAAGTCGCTGGAGAGCAATGTGTCAACGTCGTTAATCTGACAGGCAACGACACAGACCCCCAAAATTAGGGGATTTTAAGAGGTTACCCTTACTGTGGCTCAACTAGAGGCAGGAGTCAGGTGCAAATGAAATGGACCTGTTGAATAAGAGAGGGGGGCATGAAGAGTTTGGTTGCCAGCCAACAACCAGTGCCGAGCAAAGCAGGAAGACTGCAGTGGAGGAGGATACTTCAAAAATAACCCCTGTGACTACTCTGTAGCACTGATCTCATCTTTCCTTGGACATTTTCCCTCTTGCTGCCAGTGTGAAGGGATTGACACTTTCTGGTATGGTCTTATTTTTAACATCAGGGTGGACCGGCACAGAGGCTAATGTGAAGGGGGAAATAGACAAAGCTAACTACAGCAACCGACCTTTTAGCACAAGCTAACATACATAGATAGTCAACGTTATGGGGAAAATAATTGAGTTTCGATTGTCGATCGAAATAAGGAATGAGCGCAACAACGGCAGTAGTAAACATGTGTTCGGTTTAGGTAGTGAAATTACACTTCTGTCAAGTATATCTGAAATATGCAAACTTAAAGTTACGTTGGAAAAACAAAGATGTTGCCTGTTCAAAGAGTAACGTTATAAACGGTATACGACTGGGAGTATTTTCAAAAATCCTCCATGTGGTGGTGGTGTCTCTTTCCCATGATGTGTTTTAAGTTGCGTTAGACAGCCAAACACCTGCGACTTTAGTTCCTTACATGCAAGTATGCTACATGATTATTTGCTCACAGACGCTGTCAGAACCAAAATTTGGCTCGGTCGGTGCCATGAAAGTATCGACGTTCGGTGCCCAGCCCTACCCTGGTCACATAGGAAAATCTATCACTTCTAAAAGATGTAACCACTATATGTTGCATTCTAATTATTTCATTTCATATGTCCAATTCATATGTCCAATTCAATTATCTTTGTACCCTACCGCTCTTTAAACCCTATTACACATTGTCCAATTGTAACATTTGCATAAACTCACAAAAAGTACTGCACAGTACATAGAAAATTCACCACAATAAATTATTGAAATTCTCAACTATGATGGGTAGACTTGTCAGTGGTGACAATATAATTAAATAAATATAAACAGTATACTAGTACAGTATCTCACAAAAGTGAGTACACCCATCACATTTTTGTAAATATTTGATTAGAACTTTTCATGTGACAACACTGAAGAAATTACACTTGACATTTACAATGTAAAGTAGTGAGCGTACAGCTTGTATAACAGTGTAAATTAGCTGTCCCCTCAGAATAACTCAACACACAGCCAGTAAGGTCTAAATCGCTGGCAACAAAAGTGAGTACACACCTAAGTCAAAATTAGAGGTTGACTGATTATGATTAATGATTATCGGAAGACCAAAAAAGCAGATACCAATTAATCGACCGATTATTATGATTTTTTGGGGGGGAAATAATGATATGCTTAACTTTATGTCACAAGACACTTGACTTGGTTGTCACCCCCCCCATGGAAGGGTTGGGTTTAGCCCTCCTTTTTACTTTCTGTTGTGTATAGGTTTTGTTAGTTCCCATTCAGTGTTAGACAGTGGTTTAATTGTACTGTTTTTGTTATGTATGGTGTTGTGTTTCATGTATAGATTTCTAACCGGTGTGTTTCGTTGTGGTTCCCCCTAGTGTCTCTTTAGTGAGATGTCTGTTAGTTCCTGTCTGTATGGTGTACTGTCGTTGTCATGGTTTCCTTTGATTACTTCCCAGGTGTCTATCATCAGCCCTCCTTTGTTTGAGTATTTATTCCTTGTGTTTCCGCCTTGTCCTTGTCAGTCAATGTTATTTGTTACGTGTTCCATGTTCGCAGTATTCTCCAGTGTTTTCACCCCTCGTGGCAGTGTTTGTTTATTTCAGAAGTGTATTAAACATTCTTTGCATAATTGGCATTACTTAGCACTTGTCTCTTTCTGAAGTACGAGAGGAAACGTGACATTGGTTGCACTTCAGTGTAATAGTTACATGTACTCGTCTTTTCTCTGAATTCTGAAATGGATGAAACTGTCCAATTAATGACAGTAAATAAATATACAGTAGAAACCCAAAGCCCTGAAGTAACAAGAATACTAAGGAGGCTAGGAGAAAAACATACCCTCATATGTTTGACTGATAAAACTATAGTTTATAGTTTAGGTTATGGCCATGGTGAGAACTGAATATTTGGTTGTTATTTTAATTCATTTTTACAGTAATTTAGGCTATTTGTGCAATAAATCAAATTTTAATAATAGGCATAGTACAATTTGTATTTCATACAACTTTGTCTATTAAATCTGTTATGTAAAATAAATCCTTGCATTTTGCCTCAAAAAAACATTTAGTCTAGGTAGGACCCCCATCTCCTCTGTGCTCTACTTATATTGGACAGTCATTTCGCATTCAACTGATTCATTTGCATAAAGCTGGGCATCGGCCAGCTTTTTTGACACGCAAAATATTTTCAAGTGCAGCCCCGCCTTCCAGAAATGCATTGCGTACACGTTGAAGTTGCTTGACGTCACCCATAGGAATAAAGCGGAGTGTGGTGTGTCAGGCGACAGAAATGTAGCATGGACAAGTGGATCTGCACCTTCAGCCAGGTGTGCGACAGTAATAGTCATCCATGATTAAATGAAGCTTCGAGCCAATCAGCTCTTTGAATAGAGCAAGGAAAATAAGTTAATATTCACATACTGCCCTTTAACAGATTTTGTTATACAGTGTATTCGGAAAGTATTCAGAGTGCTTCACTTTTTGTTATGTTACACCCTTATTCCGAAATGGATTAAATTAATTATTTCCCTCAAAATTCCATCTAATGACAATGTGAAAGACGTGTTTAAAATCTTAGAAAATGTATAAAAAATAAAAAATGAAAAAGCACATATGTAGGTACATAAGTATTCACAGCCTCTGCTCAATACTTTGTTGAAGCACCTTTGGCAGCAATTACACCCTCAAATAATTTTAAGTATGATGCTACCAGCTTGGCACACCTATTTTTGGGCAGTTTCTCCCATTATTCTGTGCAGGACCCCTCAAGCTCCATCAGGTTGTATGGGGAGCATTGATCCACAGCCATTTTCAGTTCTCTCCAGAGATGTTCTATCAGGTTCAATTCTGGGGTCTGGGTGGGCCACTCAAGGACATTCACAGAGTTGTTCTGTAGCCACTCCTTTGTTATCTTGGTTGTGTGCTTAGGGTCATTGTCTTGTTGGAAGATGAACCTTTGTCCCAGTCTAAGGTCCAGAGATCAGGTTTTCAGCAAGGTTTTCAGCTGAAAAACATGCCAACAGCATGATGTTGACAAAACCATGCTTTACTATAGAGATGGTATTGGTCAGGAGATGAGTGGTGTCTTGTTTCCTCCAGACATGACACTTGCCATTCAGGCCATATAGTTCAGTCTTTGTTTCATTAGACCAGAGAATTTTGTTTCTCATTGTCTGGGAGTCTTTCAGGTGCCTTTTGGCAAACACTAGGCGGGCTCTCATGTGCCTTTTACTGAGCAGTGGCTTCCATCTGGCCACTCTACCATACAGGCCTGATTGATGGAGTGCTGCAGAAATTGTTTTTCTTCTGCAAGGTCATCCTCTCTCTACAGAGAATCGCTGGAGCTCTTGTCAGAGTGACCCTTGGAATCTTGGTCACCTCCCTGACTAAGGCCCTTCTCCTCGATTGCTCATTTTGGCTGAGCGGCCAGCTCTAGTAAGAGTCCTGGTGGTTCCAGACTTCTTCTATTTATGGAGGATGGAGGCCGCTGTGCTCATTGGGACCTTCAATGCTACGGATATTTTTTGTACCCTTCCCCTGATCTGTGCATCAATACAATCCTGTCTTGGAGATCTACAGACAATTCCTTGGACTTCATGGCTTGGGTTGTGCTCTGACTTGCACTTAACTGTGTGGCCTTATAAAGACAGGTGTGTGCCTTTCCAAATCATGTCCAATCAACTGAATATACCACAGGTGGACTCCAGTTAGGTTGTGGAAACATCTCACAGATCATCAGTGGAAACCAGATGCACCTGAGCTCCATTTTGAGTGCATGGCAAAGGCTGTGAGTACCTACATACATCGCATTCCAAATCATTATGCAAATTGGAATTAAGTATCATAAAAATTAAATATGACCTCCTAATGCTGCAAATTTTACAAATGACCATTTTCAGTTCTTTACAACCTACAGTATAAAATGTTTTGAAACTCTGTTGTGCATAATAATTTGGAACAGTGCATTTTGAGTTTTTTATTTTTGAAAAAAATACTGTTTTCATTGGGTGGTTTGTTCAATGATATTTGACTTATACCCTAATTTTTGGTGACTGGAAAATTATGCTGACTGTAATTTGCATCGACTATTTAGGAAAATCAGTGTAAAATATAATTTGCATATTAATATGTAACGCAGTGTGCATGTGCTTTTTTCGTTTTTTATTTTTAATAAACTTTCTAAGATTTCAAACACACTTCTTTCACATTGTCATTATGGGGTATTGTTTGTAGAATTTTTTGGGAAATAATTAATTTGATCAATTTCAGAGTAAGGGTGTAACATAACAAAATGTGGAAAAAGATAAGCGCTGTGAATACTTTCTGGATGCACTGGAAGTACAGGGATATCATTTTTGTAGCCTGTCCATTCATTCAACATCTATGTGCTTGTAATCTGTCCTACAGCTGTCATCAATAATCCCATGCCAATTAGTATTCATACACCTGTGTTTGCTTTGATAGTTGTGGTCCATTGTTACTGTCATGGACGTGGTCCTGTCAGTGTGTTTCACTACTTGGGCCTACTGTTATACATTATTGTAAGTACTACTATGGCATTTGTGGATATATAGGATATATTTCTGTTGAACATTAACAACCTTAATTTAAGAAAATATAAAAATGTCTCCTGCCTACCCATATACTATTCAACTATGTCGTAACAACAGGAAAGCTGCATCCTTGTGACATGTAGTTTAAATGGTGGATACAGCATGTGGTTGTGCTATCAGTAGAAATACCAACACCTATGATGGTAACACTAATGACAGATTTTAGGTAAATGATCATATTATTATCCTCCCCATGCAACCTCTACCATAAGTTTTTTACCTGCTCAAAATTGAGCTATTACTGGACCTTTGTATTCTATACCCTTTCAGAAGCACTCAAAATCTGGGATGGTTAGCAGGGGAGGGTGGTATGGGGGCTGGGGATTATGTTGGGGGGGGTTAAAAATGTAAAAATGTATTGATATATTTGCAGACACAGTATCTTTACTGTTATTTCTTTTTCCTCTCAATCTTTATAAATAAATTTATTAAAAAAGAAGTTATCATATTATGAAATGGATGTCACCCTAACCCCTGTTTAAAAAATATAACACGATTGTTCAACACAATGTTCACAATGTTATATTTCTTTATTCAAACAAACTACAATACAATGGATGTAGTTAGCTAATTGTTATTTTTCCCATTATAAACAACACCCCTGATAGATTTTCAAAGCATGCAGTCTTGATTCAAGTTAAGTTCAAGCATCTGTGAGGGATCTCACATAGATCGGTAAATATGAATTTCAGTGTAACAGTCCATAGGGCCACGTTTCTCCATAGGCGATATGAGAGAGACAAGTGCAAAGGAATTCCAAGAAATAAAATACTGTTTATTCACAAAATACTTGGTTGAAATCAAAACTGCCTCGAGGGGCCAAAGAGTATACTTATATGAACTGAGAGCTATAACCACCAGGAAGAACATGCAACAGGGAACAATAATGCTTAGGGGACTGAACAAAACACACAAGCTAAATACAAAACCAAATGAGGGATAATGGGAAACACATGGGTACTGAATTAACACTGACAATGATCTATTGGCTGACAGAGAACATGTGACCTAATCAGAAGATGGAGGAGCAGGAACCAGAACCAAAACAACACACACAGGGAAGCAACCTAACCAAGGACACACACAGGGAAGCAACTCAAAACAGAAAGAGTCCATGTGTAGGCCAGATGAAATTTTTACCTTTATTAAATGCATGTCCACAGGTGTAATGGAAGGGAGACCCAGCAAAGGGACATTGGACATAGAACATTCTGAACACTTTGAAGATGCAAAATATATTTTTTTTTGGACACAAAAGTTAAATAAAAATAAAATGTGTTGGTACACTGCAAAAACAGATTTTTAAGAAAGTGAAAAAGCCTTATTTCTAGAAAATTTGTCTTATTTTAAGTTTAAAAAGAAAACAAATCTTGTCAAGCATTTTTCACATAAGACAAATAGTCTTATTTTGAGAAAATATAGCTAACCTTTTGTTAATAAGATTTACCAACTAATTTCAAGTTCGATTTAACTAGTAATAAGGTGTGGACATATTTTGCTAATTATCCCAGCAATGGAACAAGCTTATCTTTCTTATTTTAAGATTGAGACCACTTGCACAATTTCTCAATTTAAGAATCTTATGAAATGAAAACAATTTTTTATTTTTATTATAAACATGATGAACATGAAAATACAGTTTAACATGACCCTTGACTGATTTGGATAAAGGTATTACACAGTTCTGTGTTGCCGACTACCTTCTTAATAAATAAATTAAAAAACCTTCCATAACATTTCTGTAACTTTTTGACAAATTTCCATGACTGTTGCATTTATGAGCCACAGCTGTTTAATTTTTTGTACTGACTACTGCAGACTGGGAAAACTACTCAAAAGCTGCAGATTGGGAAAAACTCGGACGCAGTTGTCTAACCAGCACAATTTGGCCCTTTACGTCACTCAAATCACAATGATAGGGCATTTTTTAAGGGAAAAACTCAGTTACATGCTTTACCTTTTAAGTACGTAGTGTTCAATCCACATTTGTTAAGCAAAAAATACTCGAACTAAATATTACTGTAATACAATAATGCTATTCCAAGATATTGAATGTTCATAAAACATAATGCACATTAAATCATATTTGAGCTGATTTTGGCCTCTCACTCCAGTACAGTAGGTGGCAGTATATGCACCTTTCAGGTGGTTGCGATCTGCCAGTAAAACTAAAGAAGAGGAAGATTTGCCCCAGTATTTTTCATCAGTCTGGTGAACATTCGAGTAATGGGTGGACTCAACGAAGTTGCAATTTCTAACTTCCGTGGTAAGTAACACTTTATATTAAAGCGTTATTAAGTAAATAAACTATTTTATTCATGCTGCGTGTTTCAATTACATTTTTCCATGGTTAAATTAGCGATCTGTAACTTTAGCCGTTAGCTAATTTACCTAGCTAGTTAGCTAGCCAGATAGGAACATTACTGCCTTCCATGAACACAATCTCAAACATTTGCTAGCAAGGGCAAACAGCTATTTAGCTGTGTTTGACCTTTAGCTAGCTACAAGCAGAGTTGGGTAAGTTACTTTTAACAAATGTAAGTTACTTTTAAAAAGTACCTTATCCAACGCTGGCTACAAGTGAACCTAAAAGTTAAACCACTGAAAATATTTATTAAATCTTAGGTGTCCAGTCGTCCCAGTTCAAAACAGTTTCGGACAGGTGCTGAACTGTAAGACAGAAACATATCAGATGCACACAATTATTTCATACTGTACCAAAATAGTTTAACACAAGGAAATGGACTGCATTTATATAGCGCTTTTTCTGACCAATGGCGACGAAAGCGCTTTACAGTGCCTCACCCATTCATTCACACATTCATACACCGACGGCGGTGTCAGCCATGCAAGGTGCCAGCCAGCACGTCGGGAGCAGCAGGGGTTAGGTGTCTAAGGAAGATATTGATGGTCATTCAAAAATGTATAAACATTGAATGAAAACAAAATACAAGAGCATCAATACAAAGTCTCAGCCAAAAGACTGTACATTTAAAAAAAAACTTAATGATAATCCAAGGTTCATCAGCAGTTGGAAGATGTCACCGTGCCATGCAGGATGAGCCCAGCACTTCAAAAGTTTCTAAATTATCCATCGTTTGGTTGACAGCTCTCGTTTGGTTGACAGCTCTGTGAACAGGACTTTCCCTATGTTAGCAAATAATACGTCACATATTTGTTGGGATTTCCCTGCCTGACGCTAGGTAAGGGAATGCCTACAGTAGCCAAGAAACACCATCAGGTTTTAAGCTAACTACGGCAAGCAGATGATTCTAATTATACACATCCGGACGAAAATGCGAGGGGCTAAAACAGTTTTGCAATTACGAAAATTGTGGACTAGATCTTTAAGCTCTGTTTGGTTGGATGGAGACCATTAGTGAACAGCAAGTTTTTTTGTCATTTTATTTCAGTCATTTAGCAGATGCTCTTATTTAGAGTGACTTACAGTGAAAATAAGGACATCGCTCTGGAGAAACCTAGGGTAAAGTGCCTTGCTCAAGCACACAACAACATTTAGCACAGTCGGGAAATCGAACCGGCAACCTTGAAACTACAAGTCTGAATCCCTTACCACTCCCTTGTAGCTTTGGTTGTGTGTTTTAGGGTCATTATTGTATTGGAATGTGAAACTTCTCCCCAGTCTCATATCTTTCAGACTGAAACAGCTTTTCCTCTTGAATTACTTTGTATTTGACTCCATCTATTTTGCCTTCACAATCCTGACCAGTTTCCCAGTCCCTGAAAGGCATCCCCACAACATGATGCTGCCACCACCATGCTTCATAGTTGTGATGAGCAATGTTGTATTTATGCCACACATAGCATTTTGCAGTAATGCAAATAAGTTACATTTTGGTCTCATCAGACCAAAGAAGATTTTCCATCTGTTTGTTGTGTCTACGACATGTATTTTGGCAAACTGCAAAAGGGATTTGATTGTTTCTTTTTCAACAATGGGTTTCTCCTCGCAACGCGTCCATAAAGCACTGCTTTGTGGAGACTCCGGGTTATAGTTGTCTCATGGATTCCAATCTCTCCAGCTACTTCAGAGTTACCATTGGCCTCTTTGTCACTGTGCCCCTGTTTGTCCATGTCTTCTTAATGTTTCCAGGTCTTGTGTTTAGTCATTGTGGTTTCTCCCCTGTGTGTTTTATTTTGGTTATCGAATTTCAGGTTTTACCCTACTGTGTGTTTGTATGACCTTATATGTGTCACAAAACGCAGGTGTTGTGGCATTGGGGATGTTGGTAGGAGAGAAATGAAGTCCAGAGCAGGGAGTAGCGTTATTGATGTTTAATGAACGGAAGACATGGAAATAAGTCTGAGTTGGTACTCTCGAACTACAAAATGCATTGGAACGGCACATTATCTATATCATAAATATATATATTATTTGATTGAAAATGTTGGTTGCCTAATTTCAGCCTCATGTTCTAGGCCACCTCAAAGTGAAAGGGAAAAAATATACCACTAAATAGCAGTGTGCTGTATACAATTAACTGGTCATTCTGAAATGTAACTGGCAATATGGGGTAGTTGCGATGCACACATATTCATTAATTTTCACTGGTATACAATAATTCACTGAACCCCTACTATGAACACCGCTAGTCACACTAGAGAACGTGCGTACACGAGGTCAGACCAAACTACGCTCACTTTCAAATGGATAAATCCCTTGCTTTGAGTAGGAATAGGCGTATGCCCGTACTACACCTGTTTTAGGTCGTACGCACGTTTCATAAATGAGGGCCAATGTGCTTAGTTAAACTCAGGAAATTGGATGCTTCATTATCAATACTGTCCGCATTGTTTTCAGTCACAATACACTATTGTCCAACAACATTTTACTTCACTTACCTGTGCATCCCGTTCTCTGTTCGCCATGCTGGATTACTGATGTAAAGGCTTCTTTTTTCCATTCTAATTCATCCATATTGTGCAAAAGGTGCGCAGAACTGTGCCCCTTGAATGTACTCTCAGTGGCTAATGATTGGTTAAATGGTAAGCTTGCATCTGATTGGCTAAAGAGTACGACAGACCCGCGTGGGAGGAGAAAGCTCTGCCAGGAATGTCTCAAAAACACACACACAAATCAAAGGCGATTCACACGCGAATGGCGATTTGCACATTCAGATTCATGGAAACACATTTGTAAAATGTATCTTTGTGTATACTTTTATTTTGCGCATGTGGATTGCTTTTTGTGAATATTTTTTTTTCATGCACGTACATTTGTTTGTGTGCGTGAATTAAGTTTCATGCATGTAAAATTGGCTACGCATTTGTGAAACATGTTTTTTACGTGAATTAAATTTGAGACTATTTTGCGTCTATAAACTTGGGCCAATGATGAGAATTTGTAATGAGCTTTCACACCTTCAAAAACAATGTGCGGACCATGGCTTTATGACCAATCGTAGCAAACTGTCTTAAATGTGACACCGAAGGCATCTATAAAAAATCAGATGCAACATGGTGTTAACTCCCCCTTTCTACACTTAAACCCACACAAAACACACAAAAGTATTTTCGCCTAGTGTCAACGATCACACTTTGCGCAACTGGCGCCTGGAGGTATGAATCACCAATAATGCTGTCCTTTCCCAGGCACTGAAGTTTGATGTATGGCCTTCTCTAGGCAGAGTAACGTTGTACCGTATTCAGCCAGTTTGATTCCTGACTGTGCCAAATGTTGTTGTGTCCTTGGGCAAGGCACTTTATCCTTCGTTACTCCAGGGGGATTGTCACTGTACTTACTGTAAGTCTGCTAAATCAGCTAAATGAATGTAATAAAGAGGTAATGGATTTAACAGTGCTCCAGGGGATGTTCAAAGTTTGGGATATTTTTTTAAATCCCAACCCTGATTTGTGAAACTTTATCCCAAGCATGTGTGCATTAAAGTGCATTAAAATAATAGGAATATATAAACACAAAAATAATGAAATATATTAGCAGGCATTAGACTCTGTATATTTAAATGCAAAGGTATAAAGGTATTTGGATTGTCAAATTTACAAATTTAAATGAATGAACGTACTCAGCCAATGTCACGTATTCCCTCCGTGTGTGTAAAAGATAACAGAGACAGGAGCGAAGGAGCTGTACGAAGCAAAGGCGTTTATTGACAAACACTCTCTAGAATACAAAATAATACTGCCACGTGGGGCAACTCGATAATAACCATACACACAAGGAACGCGTAACAAGAACATTGACCAACAGGGAATAGACAGAAAACCACAACCTAAATACTAACACAAAATGAGGGCTAACGACAAACACCTGGGATGTAATCAACATAGGAAACCATGACAACGACAGTAAACAATACAGACAGGAGTTATTGGACATAACACAAAAGGGACACTAGGGGAACTAAACCTAACGAACACTCAGGGTAGAATCTAATCATAAAACACAACCATACATAGGGGGAAACATAATCCTAAGACACATACAGGGCAATACACAGAGGAACACATGAGGTACCAAATACAAAACTAAACCACCGTTTACACTGAATAACAACAAAGGCAACCTATAAATAGAGACACCATAAAAAAGGGTCTAAACCCAGCCTAACCATAGCTGGGTGTGACAGAGCCCCCTCCCTACGCCCACCACACCGGAGTGGGCAAGAGAAGGGGCCCGGGGCCAGGAGGGACGGATAGGGGCCCTGGGTCAGGAGGGACAGAGAGGGGCCCTGGGTCAGGAGGGACAGAGAGGGGCCCTGGGTCAGGAGGGACAGAGAGGGGCCCTGGGTCAGGAGGGACAGAGAGGGGCCCTGGGACAGGAGGGACAGAGAGGGGCCCTGGGTCAGGAGGGACAGAGAGGGGCCCTGGGTCAGGAGGGACAGATAGGTCGGGAGGACTGGAGACAGGCAATGTCACTTGGACAGGGGCAGGTAATGTCACCGGGACAAGCGGTTCAGGCATCCCGGGGAAAGACTGTTCAGGAGGCAAGGGAAAAGGCAGGTCCTGAGGCCAGGCAGTTCTGGCGGCCCGGGGACAGGCAGCTCAGGCGGCCCGGGGAAAGGCAGCTCAGGGGGCCCGGGGAAAGGCAGCTCAGGCGGCCCGGGGAAAGGCAGCTCAGGGGGCCCGGGGAAAGGCAGCTCAGGGGGCCAGGGCGGCAGGGTGTCTGGGAGCCCTGGCGGCAGGGTGTCTGGGAGCCCTGGCGGCAGGGTGTCTGGGAGCCCTGGCAGCAGGGTGTCTGGGAGCCCTGGCGGCAGGGTGTCTGGGAGGTGAGGCGGTGATGTCAGCAATGGGGGTCCGGACGTCAGCAACGGGGATCCGGACGGGGGTGGCTGAGCAGGGCGTCCGGAGGTGCTGCTGCCGGAGCTTCTGGTGGCGGGCAGGCTGCTGCCGGAGGTTCTGGCGCTGAGCAGTCTGCTGGTGGAGACTGTGGGGGGGCCATCTTGGGAAGAGGCCCGAACATTCCCTCCAGAAGGCAGGTAAACCCCCGGTGGTCCTCCAACAGCGGGTGGTCCGCCTCCCATAGGGCCAGGGCAAAGGACAGAGCCGAACCCTCCAGCTGGGAAATGGTGAGGGCCACCTGGTCCCTCTCGGCTAGGGGGCTAACCTGCCTCCTCAGTAGTCTCCTAACCAACCCTACCCTGGGCATAGGGTCCCTAATATGGGACACAAGGGAAATCCCTGGGGATGTGGCCGGAGCCCTAGAGGAGCTAGCCTTGACGCTGGGGGAGCTAGCCTTGACGCTGGGGGAGCTAGCCTTGATGCTGGGGGAGCTAGCTGTTATGCTGGGGGAGCTAGCTGTTATGCTGGGGGAGCTAGCCTCTATGCTGGGGGAGCTAGCCTTTATGCTGGGGGAGCTAGCCTTTATGCTGGGGGAGCTAGCCTTTATGCTGGGGGAGCTAGCCTCTATGCTGGGGAAGCTAGCCTTTATGCTGGGGGAGCTAACAGAGCTAGCAGAGCTCACATGCATGCTAGAGGGACTAGCCAAGGAACAGGAGAAGGCATAGGGACTACGTGACCTAGCTGGGTTGATAACCGGAGTGCTAGGGGACTTACTGGGAGGGCTAGCCCCCTGGATCCTGTCCACGAGGAGCTTCCATGCAGCCCTGACCTCGTCTCGGTAGCCACTTCCTCCTCCTCCTCAAAAAGCGAGACGTACATCTCTCCTTCAGCGCAGCCGTCCTCCACCCCCATGGGGAAGTATTCCTCGTCGGAGTCATCGACATCCCACATGGAGGCTAGTCGGAGCCGTTCCACGGCTGCTCACTCCTCTCTGCCTGAGTAGGGTAAGAACACGCAGCCCATGCCCCACCGAAAAACAATCCCCCGAGAGGAACTGCCGTCTCCGCTCTCAACCTCTCGTGACGGTGTGCAACGCCGTTTCTCCTCCGCTGTCTGTTCATGGCGGTCGGTCAATCTGTCACGTATTCCCTCCGTGTGTGTAGGAGATAACAGAGACAGGAGCGAAGGAGCTGTACGAAGCAATAGCGTTTCTTGACAAACACTCTCTATAATACAAAATAATACTGCCACGTGGGGCAACTCGATAATAACCAGACACACAAGGAACGCGTAACAAGAACATTGACCGACAGAGAATAGACAGAAAACCACAACCTAAATACTAACACAAAATGAGGGCTAACGACAAACACCTGGGACGTAATCAACATAGGAAACCATGATAACGACAGTAAACAATACAGACAGGAGTTAATGGACATAACACAAAAGGGACACTAGGGGAACTAAACCTAACGAACACTCAGGGTAGAATCTAAACATAAAACACAACCACACATAGGGGGAAACATAATCTTAAGACACATACAGGGCAATACACAGAGGAACACATGAGGTACCAAATACAAAACTAAACCACCGTTTACACTAAATAACAAGAAAGGCAACCTGTAAATAGAGACATCATACAAAAGGGTCTAAACCCAGCCTAACCATAGCTGGGTGTGACAGCCAATAGTGGTTATGCTCATGCTGTTGCTCTTGACTGCCATCTCATTTAAATTTTTGTTGCACATAGCTACAGTATAACAGTAGCATTAATGTCTGTGGTTAGCTAGCTTTCACCCAAGTAAAAGATAGTTGATACTCATAACAATGTTACTGTGTGACCCAAGCCAAGTGAACTGAATGATAAATGGCCAAGAGCGAATGTCAATCTAACAATGTGCTCTATTGTTATATTGAGGCAAAAAAATTCAGTCTCTTTTGTCACTTATCCCCATCCTTAGAATCCCAGTTGAGGTTCTATTTTTTCACATTCTCTCCACTGTCTTACTCTCTTAAAGCTAAAGATACTTAAAAGAAGTGAAGGATTAATAATACATTTTTGTTACTCTGTGTGATTATGTAAGAGTATGCTGCTATCCTATTAGTTTGTAAGGGAGAATGTGTGTGTGTGAGCCTATTGTGTGTGAGAAGGCCCAAGTTAGGCTATCCTGAGGCCCTTGGGATATCTCTGAAATCTGAGGCCCCCTCCAAAAACAATTAATGACACAATATCAGATAGTAGGTTTCACTACAATTATACTTTAAAGGTCACCACTACTACAGTTACATTATATACATTTTGGTCATTTAGCAGACGTGGTTCTCAAACCAATCCTGGGGGACCCCGAGCCATGCCATATATTAGATGTATCCCAGAGCTAGCACACCAAGGAGAGGTTTGAGAACCACTGATTCAGCAGACACTCTTATCCAGAGCAAATGACAGTACTTGCTCCAAGGGATGTTCTTGTATTTACAGTGCATCCGGAAAGTATTCACAGCGCTTTACTTTTTCCACATTTTGTTATGTTGCACCCTTAGGATGTTCAATGGAAACAGGATGCACCTGAGCTCAATTTTGAGTTTCATGGCAAAGGCTGTGAATACTTATCTACATGTGCTCTTTTTGTTTATTATTTTTAATAAATTTGCTAAGATTTCAAACACACTTCTTTCACATTGTCATTATGGGGTATTGTTTGTAGAATTTTCAGGGAAATAATTAATTTAATCCATTTCAGAATAAGGGTGTAACATAACAAAATGTGGAAAAAGTGAAGCGCAGTGGATACTTTCTGGATGCACTGTAAATACAAGAACATCCCTTGGAGCAACTTAAGGTAAGAGGCCTTGCTCAAGCGCACCACAACATTTGGCATAACCCTATGTTAAATAACATTATATAATTAATATAAATCACCACAGATTTTTGTAATAAAATGTTTTGTTACCAGCTTAAATGCACCTAGATATTCAGTAAGCTACAGTATGTGATAATAAACTATTTATAATTATTTATTATTATTATTATTATGTTCAAGAACAGACTGTTGATTTTATCACTTTGGGCATGGTACTGCTGTTAGATAATTTTTTTATATTATACAGCACTTTGCGGTTCAAAACCCCAATGAATAACTAAGTGAGTGACCTTGCCCGGAGAAAGTCCAGGGACCCTGTCTGGAGCCAGGCCCAGATGGAGGGCTCGTCAGCGAGCCCCTGGTGGTCAGGTTTGCCATGGAGCCCAGCCAGGCACACCCTGAAAAAGCAACTTGGCACCTCCCTCTCCATCCCATGGGCCCACCACCTGTGGGAGGAACCGCTGGCGTCGGGTGCGCTGTCACACGGGTGGCAGCGAACGTCAGGGACCTCAACGGACTAGACCCAGGCTGCAGAGGCTGGCTCTGTGAACATGGAGACACACCTCTTCAACATTGCGTGGAAGTCTGGGAGAGTGCCAAAGGATTGGCAGATCGAGGTGGTGGTTCCCCTGTTTAAAAAGGGGGACCAGAGGGTGTGTGGTAATTACACGGGTATCACACTTCTCAGCCTCCCTGCTAAAGTCTACTCCAAGGTGGTGGAAAGGAGGGTTCAGCCGGTAGTTGAACCTCAGGTTGAAGAGGAACAATGTGGATTCCATCCTGGTCGTGGAATAACGGATCAAGTCATCACTCTCGCAAGTATCCTGGAGGGGGCTTGGGAGTATGCACATTGAGTCTACATGTGTTTTTTAGATCTAGAGAAGGCATATTGTGGGAGATACTGTGGAAAGTGCTGCAGGAGTATGGGGTGAGGGGGTCCCTTCTCAGGGTCATCCAATCTCTGTATAACCAAAGCGAGAGCTGCGTCCGGGTTGTCGGCTGTAAGTCGGACTCGTTTTAGGTGAGGGTTGGCCTCCGCCAGGGCTGCACTTTGTCACCAATCCTGTCTGTAATATTTACGGACAGGATATCGAGGCATAGTCGGGGTGGGGAGGGGTTGCAGTTCAATGGGCTGGGGATCTCATCGTTGCTCTTTGCAGATGATGTGGTCCTGATGGCATCATTGGCCTGTGACCTTCAGCATTCACTGGATCAGTTCGCAGCCGAGTATCAGCCGGCTGGGATGAGTATCAGCACCTCTACAGTCGAATGGAAATGTTTAGGCACTCCTGACAATTTCCATGATTTTCATTTATAAATAATTGGTTGTTTGGATCAGCAATTTCATTTTGATCTATCAAATAACAGAAGGACACAGTAATATTTCAGCAGTGAAATAAGGTTTATTGGATTAACAGCAAGTGTGCAATATCCATCAAAATGAAATTAGACAGGTGCATAAATTTGGGCACCCTTGTCATTTTGATGATTTGAGTGCCTACCACTGATTATTTGGAACACACAATTGGTTTGGTGAGCTCATTAAGCCTTGAACTTCATAGACAGGTGCATCCAATATTAAAGGCATTTAAAATGGCCAATTGCAAGTTGTTCTTCTCTTTGACTCTCCTCTGTAGATTGGCAACATGGGGGCTTCAAAACAACTCTAAAATTACCTGAAAACAAAGATTGTTCAAAATTATGGTTTAGGGGAAGGCTACAAAAAGCTATTGCCGAGATTTAAGCAGTCAGTGTCAATTGTGAGGAACATAGTGAGAACCACCTCCAAAGACCTACAACATCATCTTGCTGTGGATGGTGTCACTGTGCATCGTTCAACAATTCAGTGCACTTTGCACAAGGAGAAGCTGTATGAGTGAGTTATGTGGAAGAAGCCTTTTCTGCACACACGCCACAAACAGAGTCGCTTGAGGTATGCAAACGCACATTTGGACAAGCCAGCTTTATTTTGGAAGAAGGTGTTGTGGACTGATGAAACAAATATGGAGTTATTTGGTCATAACCAGGGGCGTTATGCATGGCGGCGAAAGAACACAGCATCCCAAGACAAACACTTGCTATCCGCAGAACAATTTTGTGGAGGTTCCATCATGCCGTGGGGCTGTGTTGCCAGTGCCGGTACTGAAAATCTTGTTAAAGTTGAGGGTGGCATAAATTCCACTCAATATCAGCAGATACTTGAGAATAATGTAGAGGAATCAGTCAGAAAGTTGAAGTCACGCCAGGGCTGTATATTTTAACAAAACAACGACCTAAAACACTGCTCAAAATCTACTCTGGCATTTATGCAGAGGAACAAGTACAATGTTCTGGAATGGCTATCCCAGTCTCCAGACCTGAATATCATTGAAAATGTGTGGGGTGATTTGAAGCGAGCTGTCCATGCTCGGCAACCTTCAAACCTAACTGAACTGGAGAAGTTTTGCAAGGAGAAATGGTCCAAAGTACCTTCATCCAGAATCCAGACACTCATTACAGGCTATAGTAAGCATCTAGAGGCTGTTATTTCTGCTAGAGGAGGCTAACTAAATATTGATGTGATATTGATTTTGGGGTGCCCAAATTTATGCACCTGTCTAATTTAATTTTGATGCATATTGCACATTTTCTGTTCATCCAATAAACCTAATTTCACTACTGAAAATGAAAATCCAAACACCCAATTATTTATAAATGAAAATCATGGAAATTTTCAGGGGTGCCTAAACGTTTGCATACAATTGTAAATCTGAGGTCATGGCTCTCAGCAGGAAACCGATGGAGTGCCTTCTCCAAGTAGGGAATGAGTCCTTACCCCAAGTGAAGGAGTTCAAATATCTTGGGGTCTTGTTTGTGAGTGAGGAGACAATGGAGCAAGAGATTAGTCAGAGAATCGGCGCAGTGGGGGCGTGATTACATTCAATTGTAACACGTGACATTTTTGTGTAATTTATTTATATTTTTCACTGTTTTCTTTTCATTTCTATATTTTTGAATGCATTTTCCTTTTATGGAATTTGTTTTTACAGGTGCCAAAGACTTTACCTACAGTAATTCAAAAAGATAAAGGTTTGCTTCTCAATACTCCATAGTTTACATCAATCATGTGGTGGTTAATATACCATTTTGTAGTATATTTTACAATACTAAACTACAAACTGATTTGATATTGAAAAAATAATTTGCATATGTTCTAGACATTCCCTTCCACCGTATTCCGATTCATGCAACCAATGACTGACAAACATGCCGAATACATAGGATATTATGGTTTATATAAGTACTAAAAAGAGTAGCTGTGCTTTAATCCACACATTCCCATACAGTATACATTGTGAAATAATATGATAACATCATGTATGTTCTAATATTTGTCTACATTTCCAGGCTGTTCTCATGGCATAACGTTAAAAAGATTGTACGTGTAAGAGTCATGGAAATGTGATGCCTTGTACAGTTATGAAACATAAAAAAGTAAGTTTACCTTAACCTAACATTAACCTCACCTTACTCTAACCTTAACCTCACTAACCAAGCAGTTTATCCCTATACTAAACATTCCCCCAAGTACTTTAAATTGTAACAGATTGGTCTAGAGGTTGAAGGAACAAAAAATCCTTGAAAACGGACCATCTGATTTACACAATCCTTTGTTTACTATAATACAATTGGCTTTGTCTATAAGGTATTGGTTGGGTTGGGCTTCAGGCCTGGTCATCAAGTGATGGTTGCTGTTTCTATGACTATCTGTCTGTTGTCCTTAGTCTCACTTGACTCACTGTCGGGCCCTGTCGTAATTGCAATCTGTTCACCAGGCAGTTTGTTACAGTTGATATCATGACTCATTGTGCTGCTACCTGTGGACAGGGCATCTGTAGGACAAGTCTTGCTGGTAGTGGATTTAAACATTGTATTTGACATTTCAGTGTACTGCTAGCATATTTCATTAATTGAAATAAGCAATCTAGTTTAGTAGCTAGCCAAGGTATGATGCTGGAAAGTTGTTGTCAGGTGTTAGCCTGTTATGAATTTGCCAGAAAAAGTTTGTAACAGAAAATGCTGACCAAAGAGGTTGTCTCCCCAAACAATCGAAAACCAACAGCTACTCCCAGACATGCATTGATAGGATGAAACAGTTGTAAATAGCTGGAATACAATAATCATAGCTAGTCAATGATTTACAAACTGCAACAAGAAACAGGACAATCTCTGCCACCCAACCCTGTCCATACATGCACTGATTGGATTATGCATCTGTAGATAGTTTAGCTGGTTTACACTAATCACTGTGAGTCATTGTTTTACAAATTAGGCTAGCAGAAAGAAACAGGAGCATCTCGGGAGCCCCTCCCCACATCGGGATCCACACGCATTGCGTATCTTGCAGGTCAGTTAAATACATCCCTGCATTTCAGGTTTAAATTAAATTAATAATGATCCCAACTCCAACAGCACAGAAGACCTAAAAAGTAAGCAGGATTATAACGGACATGGCAACACTGAAGCCGGATGACAGTGAAAACACATTAACTGATTTGCATCGCCGGCAAGTCTGTGATTTCCTACAGGTTGCCACCCCCGTCCCCTGCTGCATAATTCTCACATGGTCCATAGCTCTTATGGAATACCAAACAATATAGAACAACATTTATAGAACCATTATAAAACTCTTCTAGACATTTTAAAGTATTTAGTAAATGATGATCCTAACTAATATTGATCATTGAACAGTGATTTTGTATTAATTATACAGGAACCTCAATGCAATGTGTGGGATTTTTTTATCTCATAGTTACATTGTTTTATTTGATATTTCTTTAAAGCTACTTCTACACACGGTATATACCTTTTCAGCACATTTTTATTGTCATAGTAATTTACAGAGTGACAAAGAAAATACTTTATAGTACTTGCTGATTTGATGATCTGGAGTCCAGTGTCACGACACGTGGTGGGGATTGAGGGAGAGAGACCGGAGACAGTAGATGGTAAACGAGACATAGTTATATTTATTGGAAAACTCCCAGGAAGGCACAGACAACAGGTAGAATATATATCGAAACGGAACTCCTACTAAACCTTGTGCTCTTACTAGTGGCACAGACACTGAAACTAAACTAAGAGACAGAGTGAATATCGATATTCATAAAACACTTCAGACTCACTTGATCATAACTGTACCTTTGGAATCCTGGGAATAGTCTAATACACAACCGAGGGCTACACACAGTGAAGGGGTCATAAACCCACAATGCTCTACGCCTCCCACTAGCTTGGCAGCTGACTAACCAGTACATAACTAGACTCAGCTAAGCATAATACTGCTCATTAACCCTACCCATACTACTAACCAGAACCTAGCCACTGTCAAGCTAGCAAGAGGAGTCAAAACCCCTTAAAGGGATATAACACATAATAACGTAGAACCTAAACAACAAGCAAAACACTGAACAATGAACACATGACTAAACTCATGCAAAGAAAACACTAAATAATGAGGAAAACCAAAACACCATGCTAGGCACTGAACTATGAACACATGACTAGACTAATACAAAGAAAACACAAAAAGGCATAAAGTCCAAACTGAAATGTAAATAGGCTGGTCATTACATCCAGGTTATCATTTTATTGATATTAACTTTGAGATTATGTTATCCCCTATTCCAAGCAGAGCTCTGTACTCATTATTGTTTACAGGTGGAATGTTTCATTAAGTGGCACCAGCAAATTCGTTTTCAAAGATTTTTCCTGCAAATCACGACTAGACCAAATAAAGGAATAATCAATAACATTACATATTCTTCTTAGTTAATTTAGCTGTATAAATTATGTTAATATATAGTGTGTTGGTTTGCACAACGTCAACATGGCCAACAATCTCAACTTCAAGAGTGAAAAGATTCAATTGTTAGACTATAATGTTGTACATTTTGAGTCAGTAATGCCCAAAGCATGTAGGAATCATTATTCTATATACCAGCCTTTCATTCAGAAAAAGAGGGTGATTGAGACTTGGAAAAGTCTGATTTAAACCAGGTACAATTATGACTGCTAGCCAAAAAATAAAATAATTTTACTTGATACATTTGAAACCAGTTTTAGATACTGCTCCAACCCAATAACACTCTGAAATGTTTTGCTTCATATTTGTGAGGGTGATAAAAAATTTGCAAACTGCAGAGAATAAAAAAATACTTAAACGTTTGCAAACTGCCCATTACTAATAACATTGATGGTTTTCCTATTCCTTATTATAAATATATGAAATGTGGTCTTTTCACTTTTTTCACTTTTTTCTATGCTAAATTGGGTTCAGAATAGGTAACTTGGGAAGAGCTTTTCACTTTTGGCCCTGAAAGACTTTGGTTGTATCTGAGCAAACATGACATTTGTGGACACTTCAGAATTAATTTTGCTGCTGCTGTCAACAGTCATATTCTTTAATATGAGTCAGAGAGTTCGTTCAAGTTGTAGCCATAGATGCCCTAGCCATAACACTCCTTCCAGCATCCAGCTTCACAGATGAGATGGTACATTACCGGTATATGTTGTTTTATGGGCAGTACCTTTTTTCTCCACGCCTTCCTCTTTCCAAAACTCTTGTTTTGTTTAATCTATCATTCTGCTGGAGATCTCTTCTGTGTATAGTAATCTTTGAAACATCTATGCCTACCTCCTTGGGAGTATTCCAAAACAGTTTGACCATTTTGTTATGGGTTCTTTTTATTACTTTACAGAAAAAGCAGAGGCTAGAGAGACATGCTTATAGTTGAAGAAGGAGAGGAAGGGCACAGACTGTTGCCCGAGTTGAGGCTCAAACCTCCAGGGGGCACGCGTAGTCCAGATTGATACACCTAAAGCCAGCACTGTGACTGTTTTTAGAGTTTTCTTCCTCATCATTAAAAATATTTAAAGGTCTTACTTGGTCTACCATGTAATTTGAAATTGCTGAGCTCACTAGTGGTCTTCTTAATTTACCAATCAGTTGATTTTGTCCTACCTAAAGTTTTATCTGATGGAGATTAAGTCTATATTTTGAACATCTTTGTTTATTGTTATTATTACTGTATTGTTGGAGTTGGAACTGGGGCATAATATTGTCACTGTACATGCAGTAACTTAATTACATGTGTTAGGGCAGGCAGGCAAGTGATAAGACAGGGGGCCTGTGTGGTAACCCATGTTAAATTTGCTTGTCAGATTAAACTCAACCAAAATAATTTATTTGAAATAAAACATGCTTTTAACACTAGAACTGCCAAACGCCGACACCGTCTGGCGTTTGAGTTTGTAATTAAAAAATATCTTTGATTTTGAAAGCTACATCCTCTTCCTTCCTTGACTTTTCCAAAATATGTGTATTTTACATTATTCTGTTGTCAAATTTAAAAAAATTAAAACAGAAAGCAATTTATAGATGATTTCCATGTTTTTATACCGCTAATTCCTACTAAAACCACCAAAATCAGATGCCTCATAACGTTGGTACCCAGTCAATTATCTGGTACCCAGGCACTAAGAAACCCAGACACCAAGCACAACTCACTGAATGAATACTGTCAATGGCTGAATGGCCAATAACCTCAGACAAAAGATCTTTAGCCCTGGCTGAGAATTAACTAAATAATGTGTATCATGTCCTAAAATATTTTTAATTTTAGTCTTTGCAATATAATGTAAAAATTAAAGGGACTGACTATCATGTGTTTTAGAATTTTTGCAGATAATTTTACTACGACACTCTGCTTCTCATAATTCAACATTTTGCCTAGGCTATATTCATGTTGCTTAAATAAGTATTTAAATAATATTTGTATTATACATAGACTATTTTTTGTTTACTAAACTACCATAATCCTGAAGTTTTAAAATCACAATTGGCCAAATGTCGGCGCGTTAACTGGTATAATTCTACATGTCGGATAGGCCTATATTACACTAACAATATACTTAATGAAATAACATTTGGGATTGAATTTACAAGTAAATACTATAAACTGTTACATTTTACATCAGAGAGAGGGAGAATGTGTTCTTTGAAATCTGCCTGAGAATTGCTGCTTCTGCTATCTGAATGTATGATAATATTCAGATGAGCAATGAAATATTGTCCTTCACCAGCTCAGACATAGTATGGCACTAAGCTACATGAACTTACATTTTTTGTGTATGGATCAACTTTTATAATTATTTAGGTTGTTTGTAAATTTCTATTGGATTACAAGTTATTTCTTTGCCTCAGCTCACTACAGCAATTCTGCTGACCAGAAATACACACACCTAAAGGAATATTAGGAACACCATACTAATACTGTGTTTGACCCCCTTTTGCCTTCAGAACTGCCTTAATTCTACATGGCATTGATTCAACAAGGTGCTGAAAGCATTCTTTAGAAATGTTGGCCCATATTGATAGGATAGCATCTTGCAGTTGATGGAGATTTGTGGGATGCACATCCAGGGCACAAAGCTCCCGTTCCACCACATCCCAAAGATGCTCTATTGGGTTGAGATCTGGTGACTGTGGGGGCCATTTTAGTACAGTGAACTCATTG
>JACXGM010011987.1:9085-24535 GCA_016801145.1 Umbra pygmaea
ATATTACGCTCGGGACCGGAGTGAATGGAATGGTGCGCAAAATAAAAAAACACTGGGTTTTGTGTGTTGCACACCATTCCATTCACTCCCGTCCCAAGCGTAATATGAGCCTGTCCTCCCCAATTAAGATCCACCGACCGCGGCTGATTTATATGTATGTATATGTATGTATATGTGTAGCACAGGATTACATGTTAACACTCCAGTGTGGTTAGGGTTAAGGTTAGGTGTATGGTAAGATATGATTAAAAAATGAGAACTATGATCATATGCACATTTCCGATCATTTGAGGTCCGTTCTCAATTTTGAATCAACAATTAAAAAAACTTAACATTATGTCGCACCTGCTTCCCTCTCAGACGGCAAGCGGCGTTCGCGGTCCCCGGAATATTAAGGGAATCCTATGTTGCTGATTATATATCGATTAAAAGGAAAGACCTGTCTCCTGCGCCTGACTTTGTCCACTTGTATTGCGACAGAACAACCAACCTTCATATGGAGCCAGCAGAAGACGGGGCTTTCACAAAGGCCCTCAGTGAGAGAGACAATGTCCTTCGGAGACAACACAACCAGCTGGCCAACTTAGAGGAGGCCATGGATGAAGTCTTGCAGCGTCTCCGCCGTATGGACACCCAGGCCTCCCCGGTTCCTCCCATTCCGCTACCCAGTGACAATGTCTCTGCTGTGGTTCCCACCGAGAGCGGAATACACCTAGCCCTTCCGGACCGTTACGACGGGCATCCTGACAAATGCCAAGGATTCCTTTTACAATGTGACCTCTACTTTGCCCATCGCACCGGTACTAGAGTGTCAGACAGGGCTAGGGTAGCCACCATAATTTCGCTGCTCACCGGGAAGGCTCTGGAGTGGGCCACCGCCCTCTGGGAGAGCGACAGTCCGGAAGCACAGGACTACCGAGGGTTCACCGACCTGTTCCGGGCTGTATTTCACCACCCCCCCGAGGGAAGGGAACGAGGAGGTCAACTCCTGCACGTCCGCCAGGGCACACGGACGGCAGCGGATTACGCGCTCGAGTTCCGGACACTCGCTGCTGCAAGTGGATGGAACGAGGCTGCCCTCGTATCCTTATTCCGCGAGGGCTTAAGGGAGGAGGTCAAAATAGAGATGGCTTGCAGGGATGAAGGCACTACACTCGACCAGCTGATCACCATGGCTGTTCGACTGGATAGGCTACTCCGGGCCAGAAGAAGACCTACCATGCGCACAATGCCACCACAGGTCCCCGTGCTGAAGGAGGAACCCATGGAGATGGGATCCACTCGCCTCACCCCCGCCGAAAGGAGCAGGCGACTCCAGCGGGGTCTGTGCCTATATTGTGGCCTGAAGGGTCACCTAGTGGCTCAATGCCCGCACCTGCGTGAGACGCCACGACCCCAGGGATGGACATCCTCCCACAGCCAACGGGTAAGCCTGACTGTTTCTGCTCTCCCAATATCACGTGAGGTTATGTCTGTTGGAGTTGAACTGCTTGATTACCCTGCTGCATGTCCCATTACAGCATTAATCGATTCTGGTGCCCCTGGCTGTTTTATCGACGAGAGTCTGGTACAGGCGCTGTCTATTCCTGTAACTGTCTTACCACAGGCTATTCCTGTGATGGCGATAGACAATCGTCCCATACGCTGTGGCAAGATAACCCACAGTTTCCATTCATAGCGAAACAATCGCCTTGTATGTCATACCCTCACCAGCACATCCCGTTATTCTGGGTATGCCCTGGTTAAGGGATCATAACCCAGTGGTTGATTGGAGACGGCAAAAGCTCTTGTCCTGGTCAGAGCAGTGTAACAAGGCATGCTTATCGATTCCCCTTCTAACCACCTCAGTCGAGAGTCCAGACTCTGCTATAGATGTGTCGGCTGTTGTTCCCAGGGAATACCAGGATATCACTGACGTGTTCTCCAAGGCCAAAGCTGCCTGTCTCCCCCCTCACAGGTCCAACGATTGCGCCATTGAGCTTCTTCCTGGGGCGCCCTTGCCCCGCAGCCGTGTATACCCCCTCTCTCCAGTGGAAACCCGGGCTATGGAGACATACACGCAGGAGAGCCTTGCTCAAGGGCACATCCGTCCCTCCACCTCACCTATCTCCTCCAGCTTCTTCTTTGTGGGAAAGAAGGACGGAGGTCTTCGCCCTTGTGTGGATTATCGGGCCCTGAATCGAATCACTGTAAAATACAGGTACCCACTTCCTCTCATTCAAACATCTGTCGAATCCATGAATGGTGCTAGGCTGTTTACGAAATTAGACCTACGAAGCGCTTACAACCTGGTGCGGATTAGAGAGGGAGATGAGTGGAAGACAGCCTTCAGTACCACGACTGGCCACTATGAATACCTCGTCATGCCCTATGGCTTGACTAATGCTCCATCTGTGTTCCAGGCGTTTGTCAACGATATCTTCAGGGACCTGCTGGGCCGTTGTGTCCTGGTTTACATAGATGATATCTTGGTATATTCCAACACGTATGAACAACATGTTCAGCACGTTCGGGAGGTGCTGCACAGGTTACTGGCCCACCAGCTTTATGCGAAAGCAGAGAAATGCATGTTTCACCAAACCGCAGTTTCCTTATTGGGCTACAGGATAACATCATCTGGACTCGAGATGGAGGAGGATAAGATCAACGCAGTGAGAACATGCAGCGATTCCTAGGCTTCGCCAATTACTACAGGAGGTTTATCCGTTCCTTCGGCTCGATCGCCGCTCCGCTTACCAATCTACTCAAGGGTGGGTCCCGGCGCCTGTTGTGGTCGGCCGAGGCAGATGCAGCGTTCCAGTCACTGAAGACACGCTTTACAATGGCACCTGTCCTCCGGCACCCTGATCCGGCCCTCCCGTTTGTGGTCGAAGTGGATGCGTCAGAGACGGGGCTGGGTGCTGTGTTATCCCAGCGCCAGGGCAGTCCTGCCTTCGCCTCCCGTAAGCTCTCCAAGGCCGAACAGAACTACGATGTGGGGGACAGGGAGCTGTTGGCTGTGGTGGACGCACTGAAGCGATGGAGGCACTGGCTAGAGGGGGCCACCCACCCATTCCTAGTGTTGACAGACCATCGCAACCTAGAATACCTCCAGACAGCGCGAAGGCTCAACCCCAGACAGGCTCGCTGGGCCCTATTCCTGAAACGCTTCAACTATACCTATCTCCTATAGACCGGGAACGAAGAACACCAAGGCAGACGCGCTTTCGCGCTTGTTCCACGCAGAACCCAGGGTACCCGAGCTGGTCACAGTGGTCCCACCAGCGTGCATTGTTGCCCCTATCCGGTGGAGTTTGGACGACGAGATCCGACGTCAGCAGGTAGACCACCCGCCTCCTCCTAACTGCCCTCCCGGGCGTGTTTTCGTTCCTCCCGCTTTTAGAGATAGGCTCCTGGTCTGGGCCCACACGTCGCTGGTGTCAGGACATCCTGGTGTACAACGCACCAGCCCTAACCACCTGCCATTTGGTAAGCAACACCCTCTTCCTATACCACAGCGACCCTGGACTCACCTGTCCATTGACTACATCACCGACCTACCTGAGTCAAAGGGACACACTACTGTACTGGTAATAGTGGACAGGTTTTCCAAGGCCTGTAAACTGGTCCCCTTTCCCAGCCTGCCCACAGCTTTCCATACTGCTGAGGCCCTATTCACAACCGTGTTTAGACATTATGGCATTCCTGAGGACATCGTCTCAGACAGAGGATCCCAATTCACGTCCCGTTGGATTGGCGATCCTTCATGGAGAGATTAGGCGTCACGGTGAGCCTTACGTCGGGTCATCATCCCCAATCCAACGGGCAATCGGAGAGGGTGAACCAGGAGGTAGGGAGGTTCCTGCGGTCATACTGTAAGGATAAGCCCGGGGACTGGGCAGACATCCTCCCCTGGGCAGAGTATGCCCAGAACTCTCTTCGCCATACATCCACTAACCTCACCCCATTCCAGTGCATCTTAGGTTTTCAGCCCTCCTTGGTTCCCTGGCACCCCAGTACTGAGGACATACCAGCAGTGGATAACTGGTTTCGACGGGCCGAGGCTTTGTGGTCAGCTGCCCATACCGGCTTGCAGCGCGCCGTGCGTCGGCAAAAGATCCAGGCGGACAGACACCGATCGGAAGCACCCAGTTTCCAGCCTGGTGACCGTGTCTGGGTCTCCACACGTAAACTCCCACTCAATAACCCTTGTCGTAAGCTCTCTCCCAGGTTCCTCTGCCCTTTCCCGGTGGTCCGGCAAGTCAATGAGGTAGCCTACACTCTTCAGCTTCCCCGTCATCTACGTGTCTCACCCACATTTCATGTGTCCCTCCTCAGGCCGGTGGTTCGGGGTCCTCTGGAGAGTAAGGGAGTGGATGCCCCCCCCCTCCTCTGTTTGTCGACGGTGAGGTGGCATATTCGGTACGCAGCGTCCTGGACTCCCAGAGGCGGGCTGGAGGGTTACAGTACTACGTGGACTGGGAGGGGTACAGACCCGAGGAGCGCAGCTGGGTGCCCCCCTGCGATATCTTGGACCCAACCCTGTGCCGTGAATTTCATCGCCTGCGTCCGGATCGCCCTGGTCCTCGCCCTAGGGGAAGGCCCCGTTCGCTCCCTGCTCCTGGCGCGGCTGGAGCCTCGCCTTAGATGGGGGGCTCTGTCGCACCTGCTTCCCTCTCAGACGGCAAGCGGCGTTCGCGGTCCCCGGAATATTAAGGGAATCCTATGTTGCTGATTATATGTGTCTCTCTAGCACACTCTATATTTGGCAGGTGTTTTAGTTTGGTTCATTAGACGGGTATTTAAGGCCCTGATCAGTTGTACTCATTTGTTGGTTGTTATTTGTTGCTGATGAAACGCTGCTTACACCTGTTTATGTTTGAAAGAGTCTCTGTACTTGTTACCTGTTCCGTTTAAGCGATTAAAAGGAAAGACCTGTCTCCTGCGCCTGACTATGTCCACTTGTATTGCGACACATTACTACTTTTTGCAGAAGACATATATCTAGCAATTGAGACCATATAGTCATTATGAAAATGTTTACTGAGGTAATGAATCAAGTGAGAAGTGGCTCAAATTCTCATAGATTTCTATAGAAACCAAGCAACCAGACGTTTTGCCCCCAGCTGGAATTCAGATAGAATGCAGGTTCAAGGCACTTCCTCATTTGCGTCCAGGTAGAGCCCAGGTAGAGTTTGTGGGTCACATGTTTGCTATCCCATAAGATTATGAGTACTGTGTCAGCTTGTGTCTGAGTGTATTTTAAGTTTAATTTCTTTTGTTTGAAATATATACAAAACATGTCATCAGTAAACTATATTGTCCCCTATTTTTGCTGTTCAATGGGAATACATTGATATTTTTAGTTATTTAGTTGTTTTGAATGAGTATGCAACTTTAGATTAAACTATCACATTTCATACAAAACGTAAAGCCCTGATCTGGGATCAAACCTGCATCTCTCATATCCACAGACTGTAGTCAGTGTGGCATAGTGGGGTAATTTGCTGCCTTCCAGGACCAGCTACGTCGTGATAGTCAGTGGTTCAATCATGACTATGGCTTCTCCGACTTTGCCCAGAAACCCCAGCAGGAGACAGTGCAAATTGTCATAGCGCTGCCCGGGATTTGGTAAAGATAAGTCGGATTGTTGTGATGCCGCTCTCCAGCAACCACCTGTGTGCAGATCGGGCGCCTGTAAATTCAATCACAGAGGTGTAGTTGGTGAGCTTAACCATCCCGTGCATGAGCTAACTAAAGGCTTCCCTGTTGGATGAGCAGTGTGAAAAGTATCATGTGGCTCTGCGACATGCAGTGGGATGAACCTTGTGAGTGCCCCTCTACATCCCTCATCTCTACAAGGAGTTGCTCAGGTGCCGATAAGGCAGGGTTAATGTGGATTGGACAAGACCAAATCAGAGGTGAAAAAAGGGGGATATACAGTATTTTCACAAATACACATTAAAGCTTTAATTCATTTAAAAAGGTAATCAGGAAGAATAGGTCTGCACACTTTATTGGACACACACAAGTACCATTTTCTGTCACATTATGCCATCATTAAAAACAAATATGCAAACATATCTTTACAAACACAAACTTAAAGGGGAACACTGACACAATTTTAGTTCCAAAATCGTATGTAGCACTTATTTGACAGTCTGGCAAACTCATTCATCTGCACAGACCTTGCCTTTGTCTCTAGTTGACTCTAGTTCTACCCTGTTCTGCCTGAATAATAGTAGACTGATGAGCCAGACGGTCAAATAATTAACAGAGACAAATTATATAATTTCATCAGTGTTTCCCTTTAACATAAAGCAACATAAAAAACAATCTTCCTTCAAAAGGATATCAGCAAGGAGGAAATAAAAGACACTTGGGCACAAATCAATTACAGGGTAACACTCTCAGCGAGAGAAGAATGATCAAACAAAAATGCTGGGGCAAACAAAGGCAGCCAATAACCACTGGCTTCATAATAATAATAATAATGAGATGACACACAGGCACGAGGAAACACACACTATACACGTGACAATTACAGTCAAATAAAGAACAGACACTGGTAACTGATATACACATAGTGATTACACACAAGACACAGGTGAGTAGTAGGGGTCAGTGGCTCAGTAGTTCGGTTACGTCAACCACTGGAAGCTGGATACTCCAGGAGAGGGAGACAGCAGAGAGGGAAACATTACAGTATCAAAAAGCCAGGTTTTAATTATATTTTTTTGTCAGAAAATTGAAGGCGGTGCAGGAGAAGATGAGGTATAACAATGATATTGGGAACATATCCTGGTCAGCATCAGTACAGAAAGACGTTCAGCATTCCTGACTGCGATGTGCTTCACCGACAAGCTCCACATTACAGCATCATTAAACCAAGCACACCTAGCAAGGTTAGCAGAGCTGTTAAGAAGAAAGAGAGAATATTTAACATTGATTGTTTACCTACTCTATGCTATATGGACTTACTGTGTATCAGATCAGGCAAACAGAATAACTATGCATTCTTTCTTCCACAAAGAAGGCAATATATTTTGTGTAAATGTTTATAAATACTTAACAGAGAAATGTTATAAAAGCTCAATACTTTTACTGTAAAAATATGTATGTATTAATAATCGAATATATCCTTGATCCATGCTTAGTCATGTCATCATGTTACTATTTTATCAGGAATTTCTATTAAGAGTTTTTACCTTGAGAAAGCTTGTGCTGCATGCCTAAGGCAACAGGAGAAGCGCTAGTGGCAGAAACATTCTTGGTGGTAACAGTACTGTTGGTAACAATCCTGGGGGTAACAGTACTGTTGGTATGAGTACTGTTGGTATGAGTACTGTTGGTATGAGTACTGTTGGTAACAGTACTGTTGGTATGAGTACTGTTGGTATGAGTACTGTTGGTAACAGTACTGTTGGTATGAGTACTGTTGGTATGAGTACTGTTGGTAACAGTACTGTTGGTATGAGTACTGTTGGTAACAGTACTGTTGATATGAGTACTGTTGGTATGAGTACTGTTGGTAACAGTACTGTTGGTATGAGTACTGTTGGTAACAGTACTGTTGGTATGAGTACTGTTGGTAACAGTACTGTTGGTAACAGACACAGTTGTGATTGATTTTGACAAGTCCACGGCTGCAGGGCTGATGAAGACAGTATTTTGAATACTCAGATTTCCTAGGGAGGGCAAAAGAAGAGAGAGACAGAGCTTTGGATGTGTAGGATGAAGTACTGTAGTCCAGTAGACATGCATTTTCCCCAGAGTCTTTAAAGTATGTGATGAAGTGGCTTTAAATATGATTGAATGTATAGGATGACTCCTATTCCAGTACTGAAATACATTCCTCTGATGTTTTTGGTTAGGATTGAACAAGGGGAAGAAGTTGAACAGTTCTCCATTGCAATATGGTACATTTGCAGTGCTGCAGTAAGGGGGTTTTAATGCACATGCAAATGGCCATTAAAGTCTACCATTGGTCAGTTTGTAGACACGATGATAACGTTTTGGTGAAATCAACCTGATATAGAATCTGTCTTAGTAAACACATTGATTGTAACCAAATCTAAAAATACTATGGTTAGAGGGACTTTCTGTAGCCTTTAGACCAATAGCGAGTGTCCATTGATGTTATGTGAAACTGTATATAGAAACCCCCATATGCAGTAACGCCCCCTTACTGCAGCACTGCAAATCTCAATAGTATATTGCGTCTTACCGTTGTTATTATTCCCGATAATGATGTAAATAAAAAAGTTGGTGCTTGCATTCGTTGTGGTAGTTGCAGTGGAGAATGTCGCATTGAAGGTGCACTGTACAGTCTGACCAGTGACTGAGCCCATCACAGATGTAACAGGCAGCTACACAAGGGCCACAACAACATTAGCCAAAATGTTAGTAGCGAAAACAGTAAACTTAAATCCAATTGAATCAACCCTGGATTGGTCCAATTTACCTGATTGTTCTGAGTCAGACTTCCATTTTGATAATGCAAGGAGAAAAACATCACACTTTTGTTGTTGTTAGCACACACATAGACAGGTCCACTAAATGACTACAGAGGAAAAAATTGGATACAAAAAATAGATACAATTATTTATTATCTGTACACTTTGGAGATTTTGTTTAGTTGTTATTATTAAAGATAATACATTAATACAGTATATATTTTCCAGAAGGTAAAATTACTTTACCTTATAATATGTATTCTTATTTTATAGTAATTTTCTTACCGTTGGTGATAACAAACCCAGAGCAATGAATCCATTGGCCATAGTTTGTCCTTCAAGCTGAAAGGAGAAATCTTGGCCTGAAGTCTTGGTGGCTGAGAAGAAAAAACATGAAGTAGACCCAGCTGGGTCACAGTTGAATGGCTCAGCAGCACAGACCTTTGTTGATCCACAACCAACATTTGAGATGTTTACCTGTGTGTAAAGACTTCTCATTAGTTGCTGTTGTTTTTGCTATTTATTTAAACATAAAGGGGTCTAGATATTTGACCATACACTGTAAAACTGGGTAAGTTCTGGCTAAACAAAAATGTATGAAACTGATGACCTCAAACCGATTAAGTTAAGAAATGTAAATGGTTGAAGTGAGCAGTACTACCTTCAAACTACTTCATTATGCATAAGGTAAATTTGACAGTAAATCACCTTTTTAATATAGCATTTACAAACGGTAGCATAGATGGTTTCTGTTATATACAATTGTTGACTAGCTAATTAGCGCCCCAACATCCAACTTTGACAAGTACAGTGGGCTCCAAAATTACTGGTACCCCTGAATAGCAATGCACAAACAATACTTTGAAAACATTAGCAATACAATTATATAGATAAAGTCAAAATACCAACATGTAAGAAAGGCTGTACTTTTAATGTTGCAATGGAACATACCAAATTAATTTATTGATTAAATACAAATATCAATGTCATCCAAATCAAGGGTTCACAATCAATGGCACCAGTAAAGATTATATTAAATAATAGGGATGCACCCATACCAGTATCGGTATCGAGCCCGAAACCAAGCTCATGTACTTGTACTTGTACTCATAAAAATCCCCCGATACCAAAGACCGATGCCTCACGTGACGTAACTGACAGAATGTTTTGTGCACAGAGACAGCGGCGGCAGCAGCAGACACAATGTCAGCCTCAACGGTGTGGAAATACTTCAAAATTAATGACAACAACCCACACATTGCAAACTTCATGCTTTGTTCAGCATTAATATAGAGGAGGTGCGAAACCCAGTACATATAATACAAATAACCTGATAAAACATCTGGAATTAAAACACGAAAATGAGCACAGAGAATTTGTATAGGTATCGGTATCTGGGAGTACCAGAAAAAAACATATTGGTGCTTATACTCGGTCCTTAAAAAATGGTATCTGTGCATTCCTAGTAAATAACATCTACCACAATTAAATCAGGAATTAAATTTCACTTAAGTTCACCTAAGACTTAAGGAACTATATCGAGCCATTACATCAGGTCCTGTTTCACAAGGGTATAAACATGAGTTAACATGCATGCAATATCCCTTTATCATCCAACACCATGGCGAAAACAATAGAAATGACAGTTCAAGAGACAGATGGTCGGAGACCTTCATAATTATGGTAATGGGTACAAGAAGATCCCGAAACGATTGAATATACCACGAAACGCTGCCAGGGAAATTATACAAAAATTCAAAAGATATGGAACAGTTGAAAAACTCACGAGTATAGGAAGCAAATGTGTTTTGCCCCCCAGGTGAGAGAGGAGGATGGTAAGAGAATCAACAAAATCCCCAAGAATCACTGTGAAAGAATTGCAGGCCTTGGTGACATCTTGGTGTCACCAGGTTTCAAAAAGCACCACCAGACGCCACATCCACAACCACAGCCTCTTTGGAAGGGTTGCCAGAAAAAGGTGAACCTTCCAACAAGTCAATGACCCACAACATACCTTAAGATGCACAAGAAATGGTTCAGTGACAACAAAATCAAAGTTTTGCCATGGCCATTTCAGTAACTGGACCTCAATCCAAACAATAACCTTTCGACTGAGTTGAAGAGGGCAGTTCTAAGTGAAATCCCAAAAATGTGAAGGATTTTGAAAGGATTTTTTGAAATTATCTGTATAGAGCAATCATCCAAAATCTCAACCTTGTGAAACATTACAGGAAGAGACTCCATACTGTTATCCTTGCCAGTGGTAAGAGTAAGGAGTGCCAAAAATGATGGAACCTTTGTTGAAATTTCTATTGTGTTAAATAATTGTATGATTTTTATAGGTTCCATTGCAAGATGAATAAAGTATAGTGTTTCTCACATGTTGCTGGGATCAGAAACCAGCAACCTTCGATTAGCATTTCCATGGGCTACTTGTGGGCCAACATTTAAAGGACATGACAACCTGGTATACTGGACCAACTTGGAAAAGGACAGCTACTGCACTTAGTAATTCCTATTCAAGCACTACCTATAGTTTACAATAGTATTTTTAACATAATGCAGAAAATTGTTTATTCAGGGACAAATTTGAACATATTCTAAATTATTCACTTGATCCCAGCTACCACAGAGCTGGCGGGCCACCGGCGGTTACAGCTGATGGTACGGTAGCTTTTTGCTCATCGTTTACAGTTTTGCCCAATTGCTAAAACACTAAAAGTGAATGCCCAGACCAAAGCGTTGAAACCGTACCATTTGCATGCATTTGGTACAAACAGGCACCAAACGAATAAACACATTGTCGGCATGGCACCGTAAACAATGCAACACACGGTGCAAAACACTACACACAGTGTTGCATGTTACACACATTGGCCAATAATGAAACACTCTGCAGTCAGCACGTCCATTCAACAACCAAAACACACATGACATTAGCAACACCCTTCGCACAGTAAAACACTTAAACAGTAATTGAACACCAATCGGTCACATATGTAGCACTATACATAGAAATCTGGTATGAGCACCTGTCGTGAGACAATCACAAATATGGAGGCTGAAGGACCAAGGGGAAGAAAAAGACAAGGGAGAAGAGAATGAGGAAGAGACGGGATAGAGGGAGAGGAGAATGAGGAAAAGACAGGGGAATAAGGAGAGGAGAAAGAGGAAGAGACTGGCAAAAACCAGACATCGGGGCCGAAACATCATCGGCCAAAGGGCCATCGAGAACGTCACCGGGCAGTGCGAGGGCATCATCACCATGTGTGCCGCCATTAGTGGTCAGGGAGTCCTCCATCACCATGCCACCCTGGCTCCCTACAACACTGCATACATACTGACATTTCTGCATGCACTACATGCCGCGGTCACATAGGACCGACCAGGGCAGTCAATGTTTGTTGTCATCTGGGATAATGTCAGTTTCCACCGGGCTGCTCTGGTCCGGGACTGGTTCGCCAACCACGACCATTTCATGGTGCTGTCCCTGCCCCCATATTCCCTGTACCTTAACCTGATAGAGGAATTATTTTCGGCATGGCGGTGAAAGGTCTATGGCCACCTACCACATGCACGAGTGACGCTCCTGCGAGCAATGGAGGAGGCATGCGGAGACATAGAGGTGGGGTCGATCCACGGTTGGATACGCCACGCCCGGCAATAGTTTCCCTGTTGCCTGGCAAGGGAGAACATCCCTGACTTGAGTGATCCCTGACTTGTAATGGGAGTTGTTGTGCTACCTGTACAATGTATCACTGAGGCTTAGTTGCGGGAATAAAAATGGTTTAAAAAGTACAAATGACAGAAGTGTCTTGAGTATAGTTGACCAGTGTGTTGTGTCTGCTTTGACTGTTTATTGTTCATGTGCATGTGTGTTCCCTATCGATCTAAAGAGGGGCTTTTAAAGTTCGTTTTGAGTTTTGATTGCAGAATGGCAGTTCTGACATGGCAGTTAGACGATAATCTCCAAGTGTTGTCAAGAATTGTTGTGTTTTGAGTTTTGACACAATTAGCAAAATTTTGCATTTTGTGTGTTAGCAATTGGGAAAAACTGTAATGGGCAGTCTGTCTGCGGCAGTGTTGGAGGCTGAGCGGTCAACCAGTGGTTGAGAAGATTTTTAGACAAAGATCCTCCGGGCATCCTATGCACTCATACTGTTCTTCCGTTGAGTCCATCAGTTGTGTATAGTCTTTATCCTAGGCTAGGCTTATGTTCTATAATCCTATTTTTAAATTAAATAAAAATATTGTTATTCACTCCTGGACCTTGGTGTCAATAAATTGATGAATAACAACTATTGTCTTGTCATCGGGTCTCTCTCTCTCAACCCACACACCCACCATGACAGTTACCTGCTGGGATGTCTGTAGACCAGCAGCTCTACTTTGTCCTAGTTCATCTCCTCCTGTTGTTGTTACATATATAGTGTTCAATAATACACAGTATTAACAGGAGATTATTCACTTCAAGCAATTGGCTAATTAGGAATTGCCCTGTATTTTACTCCATTAATCTTGCCAAATTTCTTGCATGACAAGCATCCCCACAACATGATGCTCAGATTGATGAGCAGTGTTGGCAAATAAGTTACATTTTGGTGTCTTTAGAAAATATAACATTTTTCCACAAGTTGCTGTGTCTCCCACATGCCACTTGACAAACTCCAAAAGGGATCTGATCTTTTTCATGTATGCCTTTCTCTTAGTCACACTTCCATGAAGCTGTAATCCCGTGGGTCCCGAGTAGGTGAGGAATAGGAGACATAGGTGCTGAATAAACTGAACAGGTCTCACAAACAGGCGGTAGCACAAAATATAATGTCACACCACTCGAACGGTCTACACAGTAGCAATAACCCACAGTAGGCTCACAAACAAAGGAACTGAAATACAAGGTGTAATTAGACCATCATTGCCTGGTGTGTGCCTTCAGGCAATTAGACATGGGAGACTCAAAACTCCGGAGAACCGGAACGCCGAACAGGGATCGGAGCGGTGGTTACAGTATCCCCCCCTCTAGGGGCTGCTCCAGCAGACGAAGACAACCGACCAGGAGGGCGACCCCGAGCCCGAGGAGCCGGCCGGTCCGGGAAGCGTCGGTGGAAATCCAGTAGAAGGGAGGGGTCCAGGATGTCCACCGCGGGGATCCAGCTGCGCTCCTCCGGCCCGTACCCCTCCCAATCGACGAGATACTGCAAATGGCCTCCCCGCCTCCGGGAGTCCAGAATGGCATGGATGGTATACGCCGGTTCACCCCCGACATCAAGGGGAGGAGGCGGAACCAGACCCGGGAGGTTACCGGCCAACGGTCCAGACACCACCGGCCTGAGCAAAGAGACATGCAATGATGAGTGGATACGGTAAGAGGCAGGGAGAAGCAATTTATACGTTACATCGTTGATTCGGCGTATGATCTTAAACGGCCCAACGAATCGGGGCCCCAATTTGCGACAGGGGTGACGAAGCGGAAGGTTGCGGGTGGACAACCAGACCCGATACCCCGGGCGAAACTCTGGCGCGGGTCTCGTACGGCGGTCGGCTTGCAACCGTTGCCTGGCGACAGCGCGCCGGAGATGTACGTGAGCCATATCCCAAACGGCGGCTGCACGCCGGAACCAGTCATCCACCGCCGGTACTTGCGCCTGGACGGGCTGCCATGGAGCCAGAGAGGGTTGATACCCTAGGATACATTGAAAAGGGGTAAGGTTAGTGGAAGAGTGGCGAAGGGAATTCTGGGCATATTCGGCCCATGGCAGCATCGCTGCCCAGTCGTGTGGTCGGTCATGACAATAGCTCCTCAGAAAACGCCCAATCTCCTGATTTACCCTCTCCGCCTGACCGTTGGATTCCGGATGGTAGCCCGAGGTGAGGCTTACAGTGACTCCCAATTTTGCCATGAACGCCCGCCATACCTGAGAAGTGAATTGGGGGCCTCTGTCAGATACAATATCCTCCGGCACCCCATAGTGACGGAACACATGCGTAAACAGGGCCTCTGCTGTTTGGAATGCAGTGGGCATACCTGGGAATGGCAACAACCGACATGCTTTAGAAAACCGGTCCACTATAACTAATACGGTGGTCTGCCCCTCTGACAGAGAAAGGTCAGTGAGGAAGTCCACCGAGAGGTGTGTCCATGGCTTCTGTGGAATGGGTAGTGGTTGTAACTTCCCATAAGGAAGGTGTCTGGGGCTTTTGCTTTGTGCACATGTAGAGCATGACGCAACGTACCTTCTGACATCCATAGCGAGAGTGGGCCACCAGTACTTCTCACTGATTGCTTGCTGTGTGCGTCCGATGCCTGGGTGTCCGGCCGCAGGGGTAGTGTGGGCCCACGTCAGTAGTCGGTCCCGTAAGGTACCTGGTACATATGTGCGATCTACAGGACATGATGCAGGCACAGGGTCCCTTACCTGTTCCAAACGGATGTCGTTATCCAGGTCCCAGACCACAGGTGCCACTATCTTCCTCAGTGGTATGACATGACGCTCCACCCTCGGCTCGTCCTCTGGCTCATGAATGCGAGACAGTGCGTCCGCTTTGGTATTCTTAGACCCTGGATGATAAGACAGATGGAGATCAAAATGGGTAAAAAAGAGAGCCCACCTGGCTTGTCTTGCGTTCAGAAGCTTAGCTGTTTTGAGGTACTCCAGGTTTCTATGGTCTGTCCATACAATGAAGGGATGAGCCGCGCCCTCGAGCCAGTGTCTCCACACCTTCAAGGCGGTCTTGACGGCCAGCAATTCTTTGTCCCCCACATCATAGTTTTGTTCAGCTGCTGACAGAGTCCTGGAATAGTAAGCACAGGGGTGAAGTTTAGGCTGTTTACCTTGACGCTGAGACAGGATGGCTCCAATTCCGGAGTCAGATGCGTCCACTTCTACCACAAAAGGAAGATCAGGGTCAGGATGTTTGAGGAGAGGGGCCGAGGTGAACAGATCTTTCAGCTTCCGAAACGCAGTGTCGGCTTCGGGCGTCCAAGCCAATCGACTGGGTTTTCCCTGTAACAATA
>JACXGM010011988.1:0-18659 GCA_016801145.1 Umbra pygmaea
ACACACACACACACACACACACACACACACACACACACACACACACACACACACACACACATATACCAAGACACTTACAGACACACATTACACTTTCTTAATTCACATTTTGGTGAAACAGTAATAATAGAACACACACAAAACAAAAACACAGACGGGTAGTCAAAATAAAATCATGATTACATCAAAGCTGGATAGATTCATTGAGTAAAAATATCTCTATCTCACGTCAACATTCTGCATTTTTACAATTTATCATAACCAAGCGTACATTACCTTTTATATCTTTCATACATGATGTAATCTTATTAACTCTGATGCTCAAATCATCAGACAATTGGTCTACATATAAAACCAATATCTGTAGAAATCCAAATTCTCTTTCTGTCTCTCTCTCACACACACACACACACACACAGACACACACACACACACACACACACAAATTCCCGCTTTTCCCTAACCCTAACCTTCATCGTAACTTTAATAAGCAAACCTGTACCCCTACAAATAACCCTACCCGTTACTTATTGAGGCATGTTAAATCAAATTTATGACGCCATATTTACATCAACGGTTGTCATAAAGTGCTTAATTTAACAGTAAAATCTCTGCTTAAAACCCACAGAGCAAGGAACAATAAGAATTGGATGCAGACTAAGACACCTAGAGAGCAGCCAGACTATGTCCTCTTCTGGCTGTGCTGGTGAAGTTCACAAGAGTACATTACCTTTAAGGCCAAATCAATATGTTTGTATGTTCAGATGACCAGTGGGTCTTGAGGGTACACATGGGCTGTCTTTCAGGCAGAATCTACAGTAGATACGCTGCACAACCAGGTGAGCAGAGGCGTGGGTGATGATGTGGATGTTTGCATTCAATCATTGTATCTAAGACATCCAGGAGGGGACAAAGTGAATGTCCCAAACGCCCCTCTGTTGTATGAAAACGTTAGGAGTGATTGAAGAAGGGAGGCGGAGAAGAGGAGAGGGTGGACAGACAGGAGTTAAGTGTGGGTATTTGTCCTCAGCTCACACACATACAATCACACAGCTCTTTGACCAGCCATATCACTGGGCTCTATTTAAATATGTAATCTAAGTGCTCTGCTAAAGGGTATTGTGCTCCTCTCATGCAGCCAGGGCAGGAAGATTAAACCTCAGGTCATTACAGCTTCATAAAGCGCCATTCTTCTCTCAGAAATCACCTCATATCCTCCTCCTGATGAGTCTGGCCTGCATCGAGCACACACTCGATCCCATACGTGCACATCTGCAGAAGCAGAACAGTATGCTCACACACAGAATTGGGTTTTATTCACTCAGTGAAAGGAGTGCCATTGGGTAGAGACAATGCCGGCCCCGTTCCCCACTGAGTGAGAGAGGAGCTGAGAGCAGGAAGACGAAGCAGAAAAAGACAGGAGAAAAATAGGTCACCCGGACCGAAGTGCAGTACAGGATTTATCCCTTTTTTGGATAGAGAAAGAGAGGCAGAAGTTGATGGATGTAATGAACGGAAGCATCTGGAATGTTTGTGTTAATCTCCTTCCTCTCTCTCTCTTTTTCTTCCTTAGTTCTGATCATTGGTTTGACTTTGATTGACTGAGAAAAATATACCTAACCCTGTGTCAGTGTTTATGGGGGCCTTCCACAAAGAGCCAACTTTGGCTATAGTGCTGGCAGCAATAAATAAGACATCCAGTTAAAAAATAAAGGTTCATTGAGGTCTGTTTGGCATTGTGGGCTAAGTCGCTGCCTTGCAAGACAAGTTATGTCATGATAGTCTGTGATTCGAGCCTGAATATGGCTTCTCCAACTTTGCATGGACCCACAGCATGAGGTAGCGCAAATTGGCATTGCGTTGCCCAGGATTTAGGATTGATAAATAGGATTATCTACCTTGCCATATCACTCTTCAGGAACTCCTTGTGTGCAGATCGGACGCCTGTAATTTCAATTTTGGAAGTATATTTGGTGAGTGTAATCATCCCGAACATGGGCTTTTGTGCTGGAGGAGTAGTGTGTTTGGATGAAACATGGAAACGTCCTTCTCCATCCCGCATCTGTTCAGGTTGTTGTGGAGCTGCCGACATGACAGCGTTCCTGGGAAATTGAACAAAACCAATTGGGAGGGGAGAAAACTACTATGAACCACAGTAGCATCATTTCAAAGTTCTTTAGAGAAACATAGATAAACCAGAAGTGTTTTAGCTCTTAATGATCAGAATTGAATAGATGTTATGCTTAAAGCCTTTTATGTATATTTCCCAGTGTGCCTTTCGAATAACTTTTAGTTATACTACCCATGACTGAGTTTTATGGTGACATAGAGACATGGTTATTGCTTCCATTTCTAGTCTTATATAGAGTATGTGAACATGTGTTGGAGAGCAGTGTGTGTAATTAGGGAGCAGAGCTGGCTTAAAACATGTTCGGGTGGCAGCCATGTCAGATGCATGAAAATGAGCAAAACGACTTTAAAATGCTTTGGAGTTCGAAAAGTACACTACAGTTTTGCAAAGGCGAAAGATAAGTGGCCAAGAGACAGAGATGCGCTCATACAGTAGGAAACGCATCACTTTAGCCAACAAGTAGACAACATACAGTAGGAAACGCATCACTTTAGCCTACAAGTAGAGTTGTCCTAGCGACTATTGTCAAATTTCATATGTTTTTTTCCATTCAACAAATTTCTGGTGCAGAATGCTTTCTTTTGTATTGACTGTTTTAACAATCAGATGTTTATGCCAAACTGCAAGGTGTATAGAAGTTGTGCCAAATGTGCCCTAAGACCAATTAGATGAAGAACCATACCATAGAGTTCACAGGTTACTAAATGAAGAATGGTTACAGGCCTACGTAGAGATAGGATTTGATCTAATTCTATGATTAGAGCAACGAAAACGGTGTGCATTGATTTGATGGAGTCATAGTATGAACTGTATTCTACGTTCTAATACAATAGAATTATAAATACTATCACAGTTATGTCGCAATTTCGAAGGATGGCCTGAATAATTAATAATAAAAATCTATTTTTATTTGATTAGATGTTGTGGGGCAGGGATATATAAATAAATACATTAAAAAAAACGTAATTAATATATTGCAGTTTGACCACAACTATATAACAATTATATACCTTAATTACAAAGACACACCACATTTAGCATTTTTCTATGTGCAAAAACTTGTAGACAAATTTATTTCATTTCAAACAATGTTTTGATACTGTAGATTCCTCGATATTCAGAGTTTTTGTCATTGTTTTGAAAACAAAGCTCATATTGTGTTATTGTTTTCAAACTAAAAATGAATCACTTGTTTCAATATCCTGCTTTTAACTGTCAATCAATATTCATTCAAAAACGTTAGATACTGAAAGAAACAACTCTAATCAGCATTCAACAGAACATGACAGTTAATACCACAGCGGACATGCTTTTGGTTAAACACTAAAATTATTACACAACAATAGATGTTAAATTAACTCGTTATAGTGTGATGAAGGCTCAAATGGAGCTATGCATCAAATCTGATAGGTTTTCATGAGAACCTTTAAGAATATTTGAAAAACCATAGATGAAATGTCTGATTCTATATTTAGTGTTCTTCAAGGACCTGAGAAAGGTAAGAAATAGTTTCAGCTGTGAGATCATTCAGAGTTCATCACTGTTCTGTATGATTTTAAAAATGTATCTTGGCTGTAATTCTATTGTTATTTACCAAACATTCTAACAACATGCACACAGAAATATTCTTATATATAAATAATACACTTACACACGAATAATGTATGGATGTTCACAAACACACATAGCTTACAAACACATATGCATACACTCTGAAATACACAAACACACACATGCTTTAGCAGATTTGTTTATGGTCTGTGTGTGTATGTACTCAATCATAATCCCAGGCTGGAAGAGCAGAGAGAACCATTATGTAAACATGGATAGTCTGCACACACATGCTCACACCCCCAAATGCACAAACAGACAAATTAACTTAGTATTTATGGTTATGTAAACATGGGTATTGTTAACACTGAGTCCAACTAACCATCTCCAGGGTGTGTTATGGGGAAGAATGCATGTGTCACCTACTGTGCTTCTGTGTTAACTACTACCATCTGCCTGTTGACTGTCTCAGCTCCTATAATTCACACACTGTAGTGCTGAATAGGATATGAAGTCATATGAAGAGGATACACCAGGTATGGTATATTCAACTAAATGCTTAATTGACAGTTAACATAGGTATGTTCCCAACTAACTTAGAAATAATAAAAATACCAAGAGACCATTTGTCATGGGGAAGGGTAAGGCGCATTCAGGGACCAGCACAAATCTTTAAATGTCACCTCACAGACACAAACACACACACACACACACACACACAATAAGGCACACACCTACCTCCTACACGAATACACACATGCATACAGTACCAGACACATATTGAGTCTTTATCTTCCCACTCATATGCTTTCTGATCAGAATAAGATTTAAACTAGTAGGCCAGGAGGTAATGAAAGTATTTATTGTGTGAACGTCAGTCAGAGGACTATAGCTGCCTTCTGAACATGAAGAGAAAATGAAGGGCAGCTACAAAGGAAAAGTCACCTGCCCAGCTTTTCCAGATTTCTATAAAATATGACCTGCAATGGTGTACAATGCAGAGTAAAAAGGATGCTTCCAAAAAATGCCAATTGAAATGCATTTTTAAAGTAGTTTTTTTGTGCTCTACTGTAATGGTGTGGCATTCCTTAACAACAAAGTATTTTTTATTTAGGATTGTTTATTTTGCTGTTGAATTAGGTTGGAAACTCTTTAAAAAGGAAGCTGGTTCCACCATAGGCCAGAAAATAGTTTTAACTTGTAAAGCAGGAGCTGACCTCCCATTGGGATGCAATGGCCAGTAGAGCAATCATTAAATAAACAAATACTAATGATCTAAACTGTGCATGCCAAACTCTTTTAGTAGAGCTTATTTATCTATTATGAACAAGACAAAGATGTACACATACAGTGTCTCCAACCAAACCACAGACCATGTAGGTCACCACATCTACAGTACATGTTGAAGAACTGTTTTGCAAATGAGAAGCACAGCATATACTGTATGATATTTGTCATTGTTGGAAGGCAGAACAGCTAACCAATACAAGCCTTGATTGGATATCGGCACTGGTGACTGTCCTGCTCCCATCTGCACGCTTACAGTTCACAATTGCACACACTAAAACATATAAAACTGATACTATTTGCAATGTAGGGCATCAGATGTCTCAGTAATGGGGAGGTAAACTTGTAGTCAGAAGGTTGCTGGTATGATTCCCAAATGTGTCAAATGAACTGAGGCATATCTTTGAAGATTTTATTTAGTTCATCTGTTTTGTTCATCAGTTCAGAGCTTAGGGGTGACCAGGCGTCCCGCATTATGCAGGACTACACAGCATTTCTCTCGCTTGTTCCGTGTCCCACTGGGTGGTGAGTGATGTTGTGCAACACAGATGTTTAGCCTGATGTTGATCGGGATGCGACTCGCACAGTGGGACGCGTGACAAGGGATAGAACTGATGTGCAGTCCCATATTAAGACGGACATCTAGCCACCCAACAGGAAGTATCAGAATGTTGAGTTGAGGCTTTCAAAAACCTGGGCATTCAGAAGAACACATTAACATTAAGGCAGAACAAAGTTGCATTTCCCTAAAAGACGCATACTCCTTAAAGATATCTGATAGGTTGGAGGACACACTGTAAAAAATTATTTGACTCAGTTAAGTTGCGGCAACTTTAGGAAAGTTGCGCCTACTTTAGGAGTTAAGTCCACATAGGAGTGAACTGAATTTGTCTGTGCTGACCATATGGGAAGAAAACTGCATTGATTGGAGATTCAAATTTTCACACAGAGTTTGCCCAGAATCTCAATGCCCCAAAACCTCACATATTTCACAGTATAGAGCCTTTAAAGCTGAGTTTTTGGGTGCCATTTGCAGCTTGCCCTGGGAAAACATAGCTTGCATTCAACAGTTACATCACAACCACTTTCATTATTAAGATGGAATTTCTTTGAAAATGTCATCAAAATAATGCCCTTGATTTTTTACTTTTTCTTTAGGCTAATGATCATATCTTGTCACTAAGGCAGCAGATTCAATTTATCACATTCACTTTTACAATGACTTGTCTAACGATAATGTGAAAGGTCTTCTCGTTTGTCCCAGTGACCCACTGTTCCAAAAGTTTTCTTCTAGCAAATTAAATACAGTAGCAATACACTACTAAAACTTTGTCTAAATTTATCAAGATATAGATGTATACATATATATCTAGATGAAATGGTAAATCTGGAAATGTGCACAGAGTTGTAAATTACTGTAATTCATACTTCTTTGAGCACCCATCTGCTCACAAGGCATAGTGCATATTGTACATAAATGCATGCTGACTTATGTATGGTTATTATGTTATTTTGTATACTATCCATGCATGTTGCTAAATGTACATCATGAATATAGATGATTCTGCTTTTGAATGTAAATTATTCTTAGAAATAATCTAAAGTATTTCAAAAGTAATCTGAAATGTGCTAGAACCGATAACACTGGATCCTACAACACAGTCCAAGAACATCACTCATACACATCACTCAGTCGGAATCACCTTTATTTTTTAAGTACATGCACAGAGAATTATACTTTTGTTAAGTGTGAGGCTAGTAGTGGACAACATACAATATAGTATGTACAGTATTGTTTATATGTATTAGTACAGTAACTTTAGTAACTTTCTAAACTTAAACATATATTGGAATTGACTGAATAAATCTGTTTGCTAAATACAGTAGATTTCACGATATTTGAATGAGAAGATAGAAGGAGACAGAGGGAAAAGAGAATAGGAAGTAAACTTGATTCTAGGAAACTGTACCAGCAGGTATCTTCTGGGTATAATGACAGTGTTTAGAGGAGACACTGTTTACAGAATGTGTTTTTTTGTGTCACATTGCTGATAATTGAAAGACACAGTTTTTATTCAGTCTGATACACTCTAGCAAACGAAATGGTGTTTTTATTTATATTTTTGATGTCCCTTTGACAAAGTGTTTCTCTTCTTAAGGGTGAGTGGTCGGACACACATACTCACTAAATAGCATGATATTATACTTTTCTTACAACTTACAGTATTATGTAACAACAATGAAAAACAATTATATTTTTGTATTGATAAAAATATTGTCTGATTAGCTAGAAGGGCATTCACCCTGAGGTCTAGGTTTTGCCCTAAATCTCAAGAATGTCAGATAACTATATTGTAAAACGTGATACCCTGAAGTATTAACATATGACAAGTTATTTTGCCACCTACTGACTGTACAATAGCTATGATTGTAAAAAGTAAATGCCATCTGATTCCATTTTTGTGAACATGTATATAATGCAGATGTGTTCTCATGACTGAGGAATATGAAAACACATTTAGCTTTTAGTGTAGGTAGCAAGGAGGTAGCTTTGTTAGCACCAAATGAATGCCCAAACTTGTATGGTGAGTAAAACACTGAATAACAAAGATTTTGCTTCATGAACACTTTTGAAATCTTAAAGATTTTTGGCTGCTGATCATGAAAATCACCTTTAAATTAACACACCACATACCATTTTATTGAAATATTCTATTTTTAGTCTATTATTATTTGGTTAATGTTGTACAGTAGATGCATTGTTTACAGTAGCTCAGGTATGTCCAGGCAGGCACTCAGGGCAGGTTGCATAAAACTTAAGGAACTTATACAGCTTGGACATGTTACAATCATTGGGAATGATTTGGCTGGATGGACGCTGCCTGGAAAGGATATAAAAGCAGCACAGATGCACAATTTTCTTACAGCATATAAATCCATAAAGTGCAACATGTCACTGAAGATTAATTTGCTACATTCACATATAGACTTCTTCCCACTAATCTGGGTGCAGTCAGTGACAATCATGGAGAAAGTTTTCACCAGGAGATTGCCATATTGAAAATAATTGTATCAGAGCAACTGGAATTTGTCAATGCTGGCTGAATATTGTTGGACTGTGCAACGAGATGTACAAATTAAACTAAGCAGCAAGACCTCTGCAATCCGCCCTGGCATGCTAACTTCTGGGCCACATCCTGACTGATGGCAGCCCATTCTTGCATGACCAATGCTTGGAGTTTGTCAGAATTTGTGGGTTTCTGTCTGTCCACCCGTCTCTTGAGGATTGACCACAAGTTCTCAATGGGATTAAGGTCTGGGGAGTTTCCTGGCCATGGACCCAAAATGTTGATGTATTGTTCCCCGAGCCACTTATCACTTTTGCCTAATGGAAAGGTGCTCCATCGTGCTGAAAAAGGCATTGGTCTTCACCAAACTATTCTTCGATGGTTGGGAGAAGTTGCTCGTGAAGGATGTGTTGGTACCACTCTTAATTCATGGCTGTGTTCTTAGGCAAAATTGTGAGTGAGCCCACTCCCTTGGCTGAGAAGCAACCCCACTTATGAATGGTCTCAGGATGTTTTACTGTTGGCATGACACAGGACTGATGGTAGCGCTCACCTTGTCTTCTCCAGAGAAGGTGTTTTCCAGGTGGTCCAAACAATCGGAAAGGGGATTCATCAAAGAAAATGACTTCACCCCAGTCCTCAGCAGTCCAATCCCTGTAGCTTTTGCAGAATATCAGTGCGCCCCTGATGTTGTTCCTGGAGAGAAGTGACTTCTTTGCTGCCCTTCTTGACACCAGGACTTCCACCAAAATTTTTTGCCTCACTCTGCATGCAGATGCACTCACACCTGCCTGCTGCCATTCATGAGCAAGCTCTGCACTGGTGGTGCCCTGATCCCGCAGCTGAACCATCTTTAGGAGACGGTCCTGGTGCTTGTGGACTTTCTTGAGCGCCTTGACGCTTTCTTCACAACAATTGAAACTCTGTCCTTGAAATTCTTGATGATTCGATAAATGGTGGATTTATGTGCAATCTTACTAGCAGCAATATCCTTGCCTGTGAAGCCCTTTTTGTGCAAAGCAATGATGACTGCATTTGTTTCCTTGCAGGTAACCATGGTTGACAGAGGAATAACAATGATTTCATTCACAACCTTCCATTTAAAGCAAATTGCCATCATCAACACTGAGACAACAGACTTTATGGAAATTTTATTTGTGTTATTCTCAAAACTTGACCACGAATTTATATGCCTTAAATGAGCATAAATGATCAAACCATTATCAACAAATATTTACATATATGCACATATATGTCAAAATATACAAGAATTGGCAATTGTTATATATGTGACATACATTTCCACATTTGACATCCATATCTGCATTTACCTATGGTTTACAGTGTGTATAAGTGATGTATAATGTTTATCGATGTATATACACAGCAAAAACGTCAGTGTTAAATTAACACTCTCAGTGTTTATATAGATCCAGTGGACCTATATACACACTGAAGAGTGTTAATATAGCATTTAGGGTGTTGATTTAACACCTAAGTTTTTACTGTGTATCAGATTATATAAATACTGTAAATAATATAGAAATACTCCAAAAAAATTTCTTGCCTTTTGTCAGTTAACAATTTGTTACAAATTCAAACAAGGATGAATGCTTATGTGTGGGATATTGATGTTATATACAGTAAATGTGATGATAAGTAGGGGTATGTTGGATGTTGGTACTTTTAATGTTACAGTCCGGAAACAGCAGACACTACTATGTTGCAGGTTACATATAAAGTAATGGCACAACAAATACTCCTTTACAGCCTACATACTCTCATAGCGGTAGGACAGAGCGTACGCATAAACATATACTTCTGGACCCACATTTCACAACGATAGAAATATCCAAACAGTCTTCCGAACTATATATATATATAGCATATATATATACAGTATATAGGAACCGTACCTAATTAACAGGACACTGCTGTACGTAATCATTTCTTAAACTGAACTACAATATATCAGCCTTACCTAACCTAACACCTATCTGTAACAGGTGCCCAAATCAGAGAGAGGTGTCACATACATTAAAGGGACATTACACGTAAATGAGGATAAACTGAAAACACCATGCAATGCACTGAATAATAATACAGAACACTGAAATGAAACTAAACATATATGTGAGTTTATGCTCAGTCCATGTTACACTATTGATAAACATCAATCTAGGTCGCATGCCATTGTCCTAAATTAATTTCATGAACAACTGTGGCAGCACTGAGCCCATTGTATATGTATGTATTTTACAATAAAAAAAGTAGAAGAAAAACGTCAGAATGTGCTGGTAAATATTTTGGGAAAACACTGTAACTACTTTGGAGATATCAACAAACATATTTTGACTACTAACTTCTAAGTACACATCCATAAGAGTAGATCCATGCCTTTGTTGATGAAAAAAGTGTTTATTTAAAGATCACCTGAATTTTGTTCCACATAAATCATGCTAACCTTGCATAAATGTTAGTGACAATATGTTAGCTAGTTCGATACAATCTAGTTGTGAGTCAGACTACATTGCAGCTGCCTGTTTAATAGGCTATGATCTCTCAACAGGCTTCTTCTATGCCAACATTTGACTCAAAACTACTTCATCTATGGAGAAATAGACATTTCTTTAGAATAGTACATATACAAACTTTTGTCCACTTTCAAGTGAACATTAATGATAGACTGACAAGTTAACTTTAGCTAGCTAACGTTAGCTGTTTTGATAAGTTCAGGGGGTAATTACAGTAGCTACTGCTGTAATGTTATTAGCTAGCAAACACTAGCTTCTGTTTTAGTGGGTGAACTAAATCTATAGTAAGAGTAAGATAGATGTGAAATATATAATCAGACAACATGTCTCTAACATTAGAAAATACCTACAGTACATACGTTTGTCGTAGTCATGTGACATCTAAAAATGCAAAGTGGAGTATCTAATTATAGAAGATCTATGACAATAAAAGAGTTCTGGTTGTTCACTGCTGCGGTTCTTGCCAGTCAACCATGTCCACACACTTCAGAAAATCAAACTTTTACAAGGGGAATAAATTGATTTCAGAAAATAATTACTTAATATTTATCAAAAATAAGGGAGTGTAAATACCTTCGAAAAACACAGGGATATACAGGTTAGCAGGCAGAGAGACATACTGTAGGAAGAAAATGACAGAGAGAGAGAGAGAGAGAGAGAGAGAGAGAGAGAGAGAGAGAGAGAGAGAGAGAGAGAGAGAGAGAGAGAGAGAAATGAGGAAGCTGAAAGGGATCTCGACTGTGACCAGGGGCCTCATTTATAAAACTTTGCGGTGGATTTGCGTCAGAAGTTGCGTACGGACGAAATATAGGACGTGCGTACACAAAGAAATATTCAGATTTATAAATCCATGCGCACGCACGTCCTACGCTGTTTTCCCTTTATAAATCACAATCAACTCTAATACGTGGCGCAGCTTTTGCGGATACATGTCACGCCCATAATTTCCATAAATAGTCAGTGAAACTCCCCGAAATTAATATTAATTGATTGAGAAATGGCATACACAGTGGTGAGGAAAACCAAAAAAGCTACTTCACTCAATGTCAAGTAGAAAATATTGTTGGCGAGGTGGGAAAGAGGAGGAAAATGTTGTTTTATGCGCACAGTGTGCCTATTACGAACGGCGAAAATGCGTTGGAGTGACAAAGATTGCAGACGCTGTGAATGCCGTGGTCGAAATAAAAAAAGTGGTCAGATATCAGTCGATGTCGAAAAGCGTCTATAGCGCTTCATCGCGAAAGTGTCTGCCATGGGTGGGGGAAATGGCTAACATTAGAGCAACATGTCTGCATCACAAATTATTTGGACATTGGTGGAATGAAAATGCTTTCGATTAATGAAAGCATTCTCATTCGGTCTCCTTATGGCAACATGAGTGCAGTCAAAAGCATCGATTACATTTGGGATACCGGACATAGCTGCAAATTGCGCTTTTTGATTGCCTGTTCACCCGCCGTGTACGGAAACTTATGCGCCAAACCTATTATACCGACTAACACGTCTCGCATAACTCGGCTGAGATATCCCTCACTTGTCAGTAAATTCCATCTGGAAAGTGCAATGTCACCAGAAATCCTGTTATGAGTGATATGAAAGGAGCCAATAAATAATTTTCATTATTAGGCTATTATTATAATTATTATCTTCTAACATTGGAAGGTCAGCTATTGTGCGTCATTACGCATTGTGATGGCATGGCTTTTTATAACCATCCATTTGATTGTATCTGATAATCTACAGATGTATTAATCTAATTGTAAATGTAAAATAGTTCTGCACAAATAGAAAATCTTGAACCTTTCAAAATGGTTAAGACATGCATCACGATGGAACACATTTAAAAATTAAACTAACTAAATGCATATAAATGAACACTATGTTTCTGTATGTTATTACGGCATTTATACTATTAAAACAATATTCCCCAATTGACAATAAAGACTATATATTATCTATTTATTATCTATCTCATCATCATCTATTCATCTATTTATCTGCACCGCCAGACAGAGACATCGACAAGAATATTAGTTTTAAACATGATTTTGTTCTGTTTACCGTATTATTTTTGAGGATGAATTACATAACATGCCAACATAATTAGCCTACATAATATATTTGAGTGTTCTTTTTGCAAATATGTGCAATATGTCCTTCATTTGCATTTACGTTAAAATCTTGTTTTATATTGTTTGTATTTATCTGCAGGCTGTTAATTGTATGTATGGATTTGTGACATCTTCATATTATTAATGAGAGGCAGTATTTCGATTTCGGTTACACAACGCTCTGCAGTTTCAGACGGATCTACAGTAGCCTACGTGTTTCATCCATCTGCCGATGGTGTCGCCATTTCTCATTTCACCCGTTTTTGTGCGTACGCATGGGTCAGAGTTTCCGTGAAGGACAGCACATTTTCCCGTCAAGTTTGCTTTTTATAAATCCCAATTATTGCGTAGAGAGATGCGTACGTCTTCTTTTGTGCGTACGCCAGCTTTATAAATGAGGCCCCAGGACTAGGGCTGTAGCACTATGCTGACTAGGTGAGCATTATTCCACTGGAGTAAATACAGCTTCAGAAATGAAAGCAGCAGCATCAGGCAGGGGACTGCCAGATAGAGGCTTTATGCAAATAGAATTAACAGGCAGCCTGGGACCATGTAATGAGATGTTTATTACAATAGAACACACACACACACAAACACATGCATACATACAGGTGTTGTTGAAGAGAGCTTACCAGGGCTCAATGGTGAACAGGATATACATTATAGAGAGAAAAGGAGAAAAAAAAGCAAAGGAATATTGTGAATGGCTCAGTTGATCAAGTGCAATTGTTGAGGGAGGTAGACTAATTAATTTGTTTGTGTGATTGCTTTATGTCGCATTGTTGCTGCCAAAACAATACTGATAACCTCTGTCACCTCTCTGGAGCCATGGAAACCTGCCCCCCTCCCCCGTTTTTGGTCTTTCTGTTCTACGTTATCTCACTCTCTCATTCTTTTAACATTTCATTTGCGCTACCTAAATTTCTTTTGCCCAACTCTTTCCCGAAGTATTTCTTTTATCTTCTCTTTTTTCTCCCTCTCTGTCTTTCTCTGTCTTCCTCTTTCTCACCGTAACTTCTCTTTCCTTTTTCTGTCAAAGGATTTCAAATGATTCCATTGTGCTGAAACTCTTATCACATTTTGACAACGGTGAATGTGCGCACACATACACACGCACGCAAGCACACACAGCAGAGACATGAGGTCTCGGTGCAGTCCAGAATTTAATCTTCATTTGGTGAAAGGTTGCAAACTCTAATCTCCCAGTTTCACAAAATGACTTTGTTAAACAGAATAAGGGAGCAAACCATCTCCCATTCAGACCAAGGTAACCAGTCAAACGCACACACATTTCACACAGACAAGCGGGCACACATGCACATGTATGCACACAAGAATATTTCAAAGCAATGCATACATACACACGCACACAAATACAAGTGTGTTTCTTTGCAATCCGATAAATAGTTAGCTAACTAACATTAACATTATGCAAAGCTTAAAGGTGCTATTTGTAGAATCTGAGCCGTAACAATGGAACTACATTCTCTTTCCTGCTGACCAGCTAAAACAATGCCGTAAAAGTTGTATTCCTTGATATTTAAAAAATTCAATAAACTATGTGTATTGCTTTGTAAATAAATAAAAAATCACAGCCTAAAATGCATAAATTAAATTAAATATGGACCTGTGTGTGCATGTTGATAAACATTGGAAGAGCGACTCATAATTTCCTTATCGAAATTCTTGTTCAAACGGCAAAATATAGTGTAGAAAATAATTGTCCATTCTAAAATGCCTTTTTTGATTTTTAAAATATAATTTAATTAATGTCCTACAGCTTTTGAAAGCTGCTCACTGGAAGAGAAAGCCATACTGCTTTCAATCTGCAGAATTATACACAGCGCACCTTTAAGTTCCAAATTCACTAGCCAGCCAAATAAATTTTGAATTAAAACAAAATATAATTTTCTTCTCAAATTCACATAATGCCTGGTTGATACATGTAGCAAATCTATAAGTGGGGTCATTGCAGGATAATGTTGTTAGAGATCTTGGATGGTAGTGAGCTTGGCCCCATTGATGATTGGGTTTAGTATCAGTGTGTCTGGAGCTGCTGTTTCCTACCTTCACTGCCTGAGGGCAACCTGACAACAGGAATACCAGTATCCAGCACAGGAGGGTGTCCATGCCCAGCAACCAAAGCTTGCTGATCAATGCTAAGCATCAATCAATTAACATTATTTATATCAGGTGCGAGATTGCAATGTGAAGTGCAGTTGTGATGGCATCATCAGTTGATCTGTTGCAGCCCATTGAAGAGATGTTATGGTGTCTGCAATGATGGCTTTGTTGTGGAGCATGACCAGCCTTTCCAAGCATGTTACGGGTATGGGGGTGCAAAAGGTCAGAAGCCAGTTACTTGGAGTTCTTTGGAATGGGGACAATAATTCCCATTCCAAGTCTCTGCATGCCTGGCTGATGTCTCTACGTGGATGTCAGCACACCACCTCAAGCTCAACCCTGACAAGACTGAGCTACTCTTGTCCTTGACCTGTCCACTCCAAGTCATGTCCCTCTCAGTTGACTGAGAGTGTCGCCATCAGTGTCGCCATCCCAGAATGCAAAGAACCTTGGTGTGGCCCTGTTCGATACCCTCTCTGCTAACAGCAAGGCTGTGACTCATTTCTGCAGGTTCATGCTCTATGATATTTGCAGAGTACAGCCTTACCTCAGCCAGAAAGCAGCACAAGTAGTCATCCAGGCACTCGTCATCTCAAATCTGGATTACTCCAACTCGCTCTTGGTAAGACTTCCGGCATGTGCCATCAAACGAGAAAACAACCATTCAGAACGTAATGGCCCGCCTAGTATTTAAACATCCCAAGTTCTCCAACTTCTACACACACTTCACTGTCTCCCAGTTGAAGGTTGTATTTGCTGAGTTCTGCATTTACTTGTACAGGTAAAACTGACCAGGTTTCTTACAAACAATCTATCTGCATTCTGCCAAAACACTTTTCTAAAGACCTCTCCATTTGGTACCAAATTATTTAGCCATCTGATTCTACATTATTTATCCAATGCAACTTGTGGTTCACTTATTTTCTATCCTGCTCTAATTTCTTTTTACTTTTGTTTCTCTACTAGACAAGTGATTACCCATGATCCAAGGCTGTAGTGGAGGGTAAACGCATGTGAATGCCATTTATGTACATTTCAATTTGTGAAATTGCCTTTACTCATCTTTTCATTTAGTTAATTATCATTTACCTACTTATTATTGCGATCCCATTGTTTTTCAATGCTGAGATTGTTAATATTTAGAATCTTAATTCTAATCAATCCAGCGTTTTTGCAAACATTTGGAATCATGCTGAATTTGCCTCACAAACAGTGCATTCCGTTACAGTTCTGTCCAATGGCAAACTCAGTCTTCCTGAGTTCGCAACACAGATGGAACTCAAACGCCCTCTGGCAGACCCACCAGCACTGACAACAAGACTCGGCAGACAGAGGGGCCAGACAAATATACTGTTTTTTAAATCGTTCTACTTCTAGCTATACTGTATTAGCTAACACTTACACCTGTTGTTGAAAAATGAGTGGTCAAAATGGTACAGTACATTCAATTGTTGCTAATATTTCAGGCATTTGTAGCTAGCTAGTAAATTATCTCATTGCAAGAGCTCTGGTTACATAGTGAACTGCAACAGGAATTTTTTTAACTATAAAACTGTAGCTCATATATAAATTGTAGCTAATATTGTAGTTAACATATATTTCATATTTTATTTCATATGTGAAAAGACATGTGAAAGAAAAAAACACTACAAAAGATTTTAATTTCAAACTTCTGGTAACAGAGACTAAACGAGACAAACAGGGATAACCACAAAGTGGTGCTGAGGCAGGCTGCAATGCGGTAAGAGACCAAGAGAGGAGAATGTTTAGTGCCTTGGTAGTACAAAAAATATATTTTGTTGATAATATAGTCCTATAAATCTTGCCTAAGCTATTGAAGCAGGTAAATAAAGGTATATTTTCAAATCTTACAGAGAGTAGTGATATGTCGATTCAATATTAGTTGTTACTGGTTTCATGTAATGGTTATGTATATTTATACAATGATTATCACATAGCTTATTGTATTTCCACTTTGATGCACTTCATCAGTTAAAAATAGATATTCCCAGTTCCGTTCATATGAGAAAAATGAAGGTGAATAAAATGATACCGTAATACATTTCAATAATGTTGCCCAGTCCAAATAACTATGTTGGGAGAAATTAACTGATGTGCATTTGATTGTATCAGTATCAGTTGATTTTGTGTATTATTATTTTCTTAATTACACTAAGCCTTATTGATATACCAGTGCTAAAACATGTCAAGGTCGATTGACGCAGGAGTGTCAACGCATCATATCTCCCAGACCTTACATGTTAGAATTGAGGGTTGATATGGGTTCATCACAGCCAGAGATATCATGTCTCAAATTTGGGAACCTCTTGCACACTCTAATTTAGTTTTGTAAAAATGTTACAGACAGGAAGCAGGAAGTGAAAAATACAAAATAACATTTCTGCAATGGTTCACATGCATTCTACAATAATTAACTAAAAAGTCAACATGTTTTTGCATGAAAATCAATGTCTCAGAATGTTGGATGTCATTTATTCATCTTGTAGCAAAGAGTCTTCTGAAACCAAGAAGACTTCAACCCTATTAGCCCTAGGAAGATTAAAAGTGAACAAATGATACAGTTTAAAAATGTTATATGTTCTCGTTGTTTGTCTTATCATGAACCACCTGCAGCGTTGATATTAACCCACCTTTTCTTTTTACCAATACACCACTGCTCTGAATCAGCATTTATAAAATGTACCTGTTGTCCAGCCTGTTCTCATTGCGATACATACAAAATTGTACGAAATCATAAAAAACGAAACATACGTCCACATGTGACATTTCTGGAGGCAAGATACTTATGCCTCGTATGTTTACAAAATGTAAAACAAATCAGTTTACCTTAAACTTACCCTAAACTTAACCTCACCTTACCCTAACCTTAACCTCACTAACTTACTGTAGCATATTATCCCTAAAATAAACGTTCCCCAAGTACTTACGGTAGAATGGAGATTCAATATATAGAAAAACTCACATGTTGATTGGCCATATTGTCAGTCTGCAACGTCTTGCCATGAGAATGGGTTGTGTTGTCACATAAAAAGACGGGTTCTGATGAAGTTTTACATAATTTGAAGCAGCACTGTACTTTACAGTACATTTAAATGACTATTGGACCACATTTTACATCAAATGTATGCAGAATTACAGAACATGGTAAAGGGTTCACTCATTGCTGTAAGCACTAGGGCCTGTGCTTTCTTAATCCCGCCATGGCTTTGCATGTGTGTGTGCACATTGTGAGTGTGTGTATGTTTGTTCATCAGATGGTGATAACTGAAGCTTAGTGGGTACAGTGACTATCTCGCAGCTGGTCAGACAAGCACAAAGCAGACTGAAAGGCCTGGCCACTTGCCACAAACAAACCACCCGGCTCAGTCAGATAGCCACTACATGCAGCATATCCACAAACACACACAAGCAACTATGGGGGACTGGAGGGGCAGTAATTGAAAGTGGGCTCGCTTCAGGAAGCGTGACACAAAACCAAGAGGCTAGAACCTGTTTCTTTACACACAAACACACTGTTTATCACTGGGACCAGGGGCAAGGGGTGGGCGGGGGTCAGGGAGGAGCATTTAACCTAGTGGGCTATGTCTGTGCTGAGAAGAGGGAGGAGAGGATAAAGGGAACAGGGCTTGGAGGATCGAAGGATGGGGATTCAGCTGGAAAGACAGGCTGGTTAAAGTGTTGAAAGGAAACTGGCGGTAGGTTTTAGGGGACAGTGATGAGGTAAAGGCTGGGCCAGGGTAAAAGGGCCAGGGTAAAAGGGCCAAAGAGGCACACGGAAGATTAGAGTGAGGGTAGCAGTGGGTGGTGGGCTAGGTGTAGGCCTGTGACTGAG
>JACXGM010011989.1:0-17130 GCA_016801145.1 Umbra pygmaea
GTTGGGCTGACGTAAAACTTAGAGCACGAAAGTTGTTCGGCCCGATGAGATCTATAAGTGTACCGCGTTTCATATTATTACATGCAAGCGTGTTTGATATATGGACAAGTGTTTGAATTCCCATTCCAGGGGGCGCTGTAGAGCCCCCCTGCCACGCCCGGGTACGGGCTTCAGCCCGGCTCTGATGGCCGCGGGTTCTAACCCGTGTGCAAATTTTCAAGAGTTTTTGAGCATGTTAAGGGCCCCAAAAGTGCCCAAAAGGTAGGAAAATCATAATAACAAATAATCTTAACGAAAACAAAAGGGCCTTCGCCGTTGGCTTGGGCCCTAAAAATGAAGCTATCGTCTAGCCCTCTGGATGTATTACCATCTTCCCTCTTTGTAAAAGTGTTACCCACTATTGGCCCTGCTGTTGCAGAGATTGTAAACACATCCTTATTGACAGGAAATATCCCTTCCTACTTTAAACATGCTACTATCCAGCCCATATTAAAGAAAACCAATGTACAGTAGATGCTGCTCTCCACAACAATTACAGGACTAACTATATAACTGCTGTGTTGGAGAGACAATATTTATGATAAATTTCAGTCAGGATTTCGGAAACTGCACTCCATGGAAACTGCTCTTCTGACTGTTTGTAATGGTATTCTAATGTCCTCTGATATAGGTGATTGTTCAGTGTTGGTACTTCTTGACCTCAGCTCGGCATTTGACACAGTAGACCATCACATCCTGATCAAAGGTTTAAGTGATTGGGTAGGTATATCAGACACAGCTAAAGACTCTTCCTACCATATAAACAGAAGTTATACCGTCCCTATAGGAGAATATGGACCCTATCTTGCACCCAGCGCAATTTGTACAGCGATGCAGGTATCATTCCTATTTTACACCCGATGTACAGCGGGCCTTTCCCTGCACAGACGTGCATCGGTAAATTAGAGAATGACCTTGCGCTCCCAGTGGTGGTTCAGCAAAAAGAGGAGGTGTGTTCCGGCGCAAACGTTCCCTGGTGCTAGTTTGCAGCTTCAGAAAACAATTCCGCCACAGACCAGGAAAAATGTAGTCTAAAGCCAGTGGGCCATAATGTGGCATGTGCACAAGGCGCATACACCTTGCTCCTCTCATCTCCACAGACGCAGCAGTCCCCATTTTTACAAACTATCCATAATTACAAGGAAAAATATAACCACACAAGGGAAATCATTCTCATGACGAGAACGTCGGTCTCCTCAGCTGTGAACTGCTCTTGGCGTGCGCCTGGCAAATCCACCATTATAATAGCAATTTTCATTTAAACCTAGTGAGGCCTCCAGGCTATTTTGGACTGGCTCAATGCTATTATGGACTGGTTAGCATTAAACTCATTACAGTTTAATACTGATAAGACAGAGGTTCTGATTTTTGCCCCAGAAAACGTAATCCCCACAATCATACAATGTATTGGGACTCTTTCATCTTCTGTCCAGTATAAGTTGCACAATTTAGAGGTGATATGTGTTAAATCGACTCTGTTTGACACTCATGTAAAGTAGCTGACCAGAACTTTTTTTTCCATTTAAGAAACATTTGTAAACTGAAATCTGTAGTTTCTACTGCTGAACTTGAGATGCTCATACATGCATTCATCTCATCCCGTATTGACTACTGGAACTCATTATTCTCATGCACTCAATAGGACTGCCCTTAATTGCCTTCAGTCCATCCAAAACGCTGCTACAAGGCTACTTACTAGCTCATCTAGACGATCTCACATCACCCCTGTACTAGTGTCTCTCCACCTGTCAAATATAGGATTCAGTGAAAGATTCTCACTCTCGCATATAGATCACTGCATGGCCAGTCACCTGTATATGTGGCTGACCTATTGCAACCCATTCATCAGCATGCCCCCTAAGGTCTAATATGCTTAATCAATTGACAGTCCCTCGCACCCAGTTTAAGACTCGTCGGGACCACTCATTTGAATATGTAGCACCCAGGCTCTGGAACGATTTGCCTCCTCCATTACGGTCTGCTGTCTCTGTGGAGACTTAAAAACCAGTTGTAGACTTACTTTGTCAAACAGGCCTTTGGATGAGCTCTTCAATGTTGATTTATAATTTTTGATTTTTTTCTTTACTAAAATGTGTTTTATTGTGTGTTTTATTGTATGTTTTATGTAAAGCACCTTGTGATTTCTTTCTGTGAAAAAAATATTACTTACTATGTTGGTGTGGTTGCCCTAAGGTAGAGAACCATTTGCCACATAATTGACTAGTACACATAAGTATGTGTTATGTTCATTTTATATTCATTATAGTGTTGTTAATCTCAATGGGGCGTTTTCTTTCTGAAACACCACAGTCTGTGGGATCAAAGAATCAGATACAAACCCTGGATTTCTGAATGATGCCACTTACTGGGCCTGTGACTTTAGCATGTGCAATGTGCAAAACGTTACCTTCTGCAACAATTCGCTAAGCCAGAAATTTTGTAAGTAAACGTGATGTAGGTTTGGTAGGTAGTGGGGGCTCCTGAAAGAAATTCTATGGGGGGGAATTTTTCTGATAATGATTAAGGTAACCCATTCAGTGGGTACATTAAGCAAGACAATATTAATTTGTTGCTAGATGATTAACTCATACAGCTTTACTTCGGGTCCACTAGATAGCAAATCACAACAGAATGATTTCCCCTGTAGCTACCTAAGTTACAGGTAAAAACTATGTAAGAAATTAGCATCCAGTAGCCTTCATATGCTAAAATGACATGGCTCCACAATTAATTATTTTACTCATTCATTACTTACACTAATCCAGTGTTGTGTGATGAAATAGCTTAACAGTACATTTTTTTTAAAGAAAGAAATAAGCATATAAGTCAATACCAGAAGAAATTATTGACTGATCTCAAAAGTATTGGCTTACAAAACCAAAATAAGTTATCACAGTTGTATATAGAAATACAAATAATCAAGGGTGTTATTTCACATTCCTTAACTCTGCATAAACAATCTTAATTTCCATAAACAAATTAAATATGTAATCAGCTGAAAATACAGCGTCTTGGTATTTCTTCAGATTGCAGGATCAGCAAGAGCTTTTACCACATTTACAAGATTTCAAAGGTAGTGTAGCCTAGAAATAATTAGGAGTAAAGGGAAGTGCACACTTTAAACAATAAATAGTAACAGCATGGCAATAACAAGTACACAAATTGTTGAGAGAAGTAGATCTTTATAACTACATTTTCTGAAATGTAGGATGTCACCAAAGTGGTACTTAATAAAAGCAAAGTTGTACTAAATAAGTGAATGAACTACAAGTAGAGGATTGACCTAGTGTGGTCTGTGCATCTTGGCTTTACACATTGAAGACCAAACCAGAATGATGAGGTGCTGCTAAGTTTAACTAAAGAGTATACTCTACACATTAAGTACTTAAATCAAAAAGGCCTCATGGTTGAATTGGAAATACACTCACCTAAAGGATTATTAGGAACACCCATTCAATTTCTCTTTAATGCAATTATCTACTCAACCAACCACATGGCAGTTGTTTCAATGCATTTAGAGGTGTGGTCCTGGTCAAGACAATCTCATGAACACCAAACTGAATGTCAGAATGGGAAAGAAAGGTGATTTAAGGCGAAAATGCCTTGTTGATGCTAGAGGTCAGAGGAGAATGGGCCGACTGCTTCAAGCTGATAGAAGAGCAACTTTGACTGAAATAACCACTCGTTACAACCGAGGTATGCAGCAAAGCATTTGTGAAGCCACAACATGCACAATCAATTTCTGTTGAGACATTCGGATGGTAGAGCCAGAATTTGGCGTAAACAGAATGAGAACATGGATCCATCATGCCTTGTTACCACTGTGTAGGCTGGTGGTGTGCTGTAATGGTTTGGGGGATGTTTTCTTGGCACACTTCAGGCCCTTTAGTGCCAATTGGGCATCGTTTAAATGCCACGGCCTACCTGAGCATTGTTTCTGACCATGTCCATCCCTTTATGGCCACCATGTACCCATCCTCTGATGGCTACTTCCAGCAGGATAATGCACCATGTCACAAAGCTCGAATCATTTCAAATTGGTTTCTTGAACATGACAATGAGTTCACTGTACTAAAATGGCCCACACAGTCACCAGACCTCAACCCAATAGAGCGTCTTTGGGATGTGGTGGAACGGGAGCTTCGTGCATCCCACAAATCTCCATCAACTGCAGGATGCTATCCTATCAATATGGGCCAACATTTCTAAAGAATTGACTCAACCTTGTTGAATCAATGCCATGTAGAAATAAGGTCAAACACAGTATTAGTATGGTGTTCCTAATAATCCTTTAGGTGAGTGTATGTGCACCAGAGCATAATTCACAAAAAATGAGCAGGAGCTTTCTATAGATGCTACTGAAAACATTGATGCATGTTATTGGTAATACAACATTTGTATAGACTTCCACACTCTGCCCTCTTGTATAGATTTGTGAAAATTAACATGAACAATTAATAATTTCTAAAATGGTAAACACAGTAATTTGCATGGCTTTGTAAATATGAAAGACCATGTTCTGGGCAATTATATTCATAAAAATGAACTACCATATTCTGGAGAATTGTATAGATTTGTAAAAATGATCAAGCCTCTTATCTAAAGAAAAGCTGATATCGACATCCTTTCTGAGAGACAAACAGGTGAATCACCACGTCATTGAAGTCTGGTGAATGTTGTATGAAGTCCTGCTCAATAGACTGGCGACGGACAGCTAGCCTGTATCCCTCATCCAGTTGAGTGGCAATGTTCACTCTCACCAAAGCAGACATCTCAAACAGCTATCCATGTGGGTCTTTGACAGCTCATGTTTCTTTATCTTTTCTGAGAGATGGTGCATGTCTGTTACACCAGTCGCTGTCCAAGCAGTGCTGTCTGCCGTGCCGCCTTCAGGGTGAAAGAGTAGGCAGGGGTAGCAGAAAACTACATTGGCTATGTCGCAGCGTGCTAGCCAGGTTTTTCATTCATACCAATTTTTGGAAAATCCTTGGGTGTAGGACTTCCCCTCTTAGTAGAAACCTGTTGAATGTTTAATTTTGGTCTGGGAGGTTGTTTCGTTGCCAATTTATCGTGATTCGTTCGCAAACTAAAATGAACTTCTTTCAAAGAAGTTGAGTTGCACTGAACGCTAGCCATCTTGAGAGTAGTAGTATGCAAATTGATTAAAGCTGCTATCCCCTTACATATGACAAAAGTGCATAAGTGCAAGCCCTCTCAGAACCCATAGAGATAGTTTTGAAAGCTCACATATTTGCTAAAAAATATTTTACATGAGAGTATATGAGAGACTTCTAGGGCGATTTTCAACCTGACTGAAATCGCCCCAAAAGCAGCGGGACCATTTGAAGCACAACTTGAGCCTAATTGGACAGTTAGTGGCAGATCAAACATCTAGATTAGATCACTAATAACGACTGTTGCCATGATAGAATTTGTAATAAACAATATCGCCCTGCTGAACACACCGTCCCTGGTGTATACTGTGTGTATTCTGGGTTTCCCGCATTTGTTCTCATGACCTTTTTCACATGACTTAGTTAATCAATAGATCTCCTTCAATTATGAAAATAAATTAATCCATCTCATTATCCAGAGTATTTAGGTTTGGTGTTTCATGTTGTCAGCTGTTGCTCATTGTTTCCTTTAATCCTTTATACTTGCGTTTTTCCCCACGTGGCAGTTTTGCTTTTTATTCAGTGTTGGTTGTATGGTATTATTATTGAAATTCTGTTTATATTGCATTCCACCTAGTATTTGACTCATCCCTTCTACATATGGGCGTCAGTTTGGTTTGAAATGTGCTGGGGACAGAGACGTATTCGAAGGTGCTGGTTACAGTTTCGTAGATGGGGGGGGGTTTGCTGCAGTGACATGCATTGATGTCCGTAAGAGGCTAGGCACTGAGTAATGAAAGCCAGATTACCTAATTTATTATTTAGGCTAATATGTCAAAACAGTAAACACACATGCACAATGTCGATATCAACACATTTTCAATCAGGATGGCATATTGTGTACTACTCTCACAGTTTCTCTCTCTCTCTCTACCACGCACACACGCACACACACATACATGTATACTCACCAGTAGTAGTTCATGTCCAGCATCAGAATGCAACCATCTTTATCCTTAATTATTGCACAACGGCCAATTATGTTTGTCAGTCAGCAACAATGAAAACACACACTGCTCAATTGAATTTGAGGGCAAATGGCTTGCAGTCGGCATTAATTCAATCACACTTATCAATTAAAAATTAACCCCAAAATAGTTTCTGACTGAACAATTGGTAGATTATTTGTACATAAAATCTATTCTCCGCTCTTTCAAAGACGTCGATCACAGCATTGTAAAACTCGTCTTTAGCTACGGCCTTCTTTGCATCACTGGCTGTGAATTGATAGAACGACAAGGAATGAGATACATGCTTGCTCGGTCTGGTTTGGACTGTATATTTTGATCTGTTTTAGGGTGGAAAATGTGTGCTCCATCGAAGCTGTAGTGGCGGGTATTGTCTCCTTTCTTAAATTAAAATCAAGCTTGGAGAAATTCCTCAACTCTCTTGATATTGGCGGACACTGCTGCTGTCATTTTCTTATGTCTCTGGGGTGCTGCTAGCGGTATAGCGTCTCAGAGTCTCAGAGACAGAGGCTGCTGTGAAAGGACCTTGCGGCCGCAAAACACTAACGGCCTACCCGGAAAAGTCCAGACTCTCCCGATTGCCACCCTGCACCGGGTCTTTTTGCTGCGGGGTGGGGACAAAATGACTCATGTCAAAATATGGTGGGGACGCGTCCCCACCGTAATCTACGCCTATGCTTCTACACCATGGACAACCATTATGACAATGTGTCTGGAATAATTCAAAGAATCATTATGGCACAGTTTAATTTTTGCCAAAAGAAGAACTACTTTGTAACCATTAATAGATTGTTTACAGATAAAACACACCTATCATGTTGCTAGAAGGGTTTCCACATGTTTCCTGTTCGTTACATCAATAACGCTGCTCTCTACATTCTGGTCTCCATTCCTCTCTACACCAACACCATTTGTGACAGATAGGTATGTGTTTGTGTAAAATGTTTTTTTTTTTTTTTTAATCAGTCATTCAGTGGATTTATTTTAAGAAATTGACGACTGGTCAAATTAACAAAAAATATTTTGTCAGACCTTGAATAATGCAAATAAAATAAGTTAATATTTATATGATTATTCCACAACATGGATTTCTGAACTCTTCCTAAGTTACCACATTGTTAACACAATAGTAATATGTTAACTTAGGAAGAGTTTAGAAATCAATATGTGGTGGAATAATTGTATAATAATAAAACTATTAAAAAAACTTCTCATGTGTCTTGTCATGCTCTCCACCAGTCTTTCCCATTGATTTTGGTTGACTTGCCAATCTATGCCAATCCCGGCACAAAAATTCAAGCAGCTCTCTATTGTTTGATCATTTGTAACCATCCATCTTCCTCTTGATCACATTCCAGAGGTTTTCAATGGGGTTGGTTTAAGAAAAGAATTGCAGTGGTCTCCGAATGTTTTTCAAAGCTGTAGAAAAAATATTTTGTTAAAATATTTCTACCAATATCTAAAAGAATTCAAAATCTTTTTTGTTGGCTAAGCTGATAAGCTGATAGAATAAACAAATTTTAATTTTGAAATGACGGTATAAGACAGCCCTTCTTGGATTCTTAGTAAGCAATATTAAACTAGCCCTTGTAATAACCAACCCCAATTTCCTGTTTTACTCAGTAGGATGTCAAGAGTAACTACCCACATTATTTTACCACATACAGCAGGCAGAAACAGCCTGAGGTTTACATATATCATCATGAGAATATTTCAGAGACTAACTCACCACTGAGTAAGTTGGTGTTTTCTCTATAGTGGTTAGACGTCTCTCAGAGTTTTCTAACCATGAGCTGATTTGGGGCTGAGAGACATTGACAACTCCACAGTGTGACAACATGTTTTGGCGGTTTGTCCAAACTTTCCCTTTGTCACTGCGCCTGGTTTCAGGCTAATACGTGATGAAATGCCTCTGGAAATCCCAGGGTCCTGATGGAGATTCCTCCAGGCATTAGCATTAACGCTAGCCAGTGGTGCCCCCTAAAGTGTAAAATGATCCCGGCTGTGGCGCCCCCAAGGGCTGGCTTATCATCGTTAGCATATCCTTGTTTTGATGGAGCTGATGAAAGTCTTTTTACGAGAGGACGAATTTTAATGCCGTTTGTCAACTCCAATACTCTGAGACTGGTCAGCTAAGGATACGGTTGTTAGTTATCCGTGTTTGATTTGTTTGGGGATTAAGGGGGTGCATGTTTGTCCGCAATCAGGACAATCACTCATTCCTAACCGTGAGAAGTGGACGATGTTGCAGCAGACGAAAAATAAAGCTTTCGGGAGAGATCCTGTGTCTTTCCAGCCCTACAGTAGATAACTAAGGCTTGATCTAAATTAACACCAGGCTGGATGGTGTCCATTCACCTCCGCCTCTAACCCAGCCCTCTACCTCAGGCCTGATCCAACCTGATCCCTGGCACTGGTTTTCAGGGAGTCAGGTTTTTATTAAGATGTGGTTGGGGCTGGCTTGGGTTCATATTGGGTGTGTGTGTCTTGGGGAGGGGGATAAGTTACCCTTTGTGCAAACAGGGCGAAGTAATAGGCAGACTGTAGAGGGGACGGATGGAGTGATCGCCCTGCTGGCTCCAACAGACCTGCCCTGGGGGTGGGACCAGCGCTCCCACTGGGACCCAGGCCTGCGGCATTCACAGTTTCCTCTGCTAACCACCGCTTTGACAGGGTGATGATTAGGATGTTCGTCCTGCCACCGGTAAAAGGAACACCTCGAGACCCAGGACACATTCTCATATTGCTTTGTACTGTACCTGTAAAAGACAATAGTATAATCGATGGACCGTACACACAAGCACGCCAAATAAGTTAACGTCCATACAGTTTGATATGCTCTGTGATGAAAGTTATATTTCCTAGGGACGTCTTTGTAATGTAGTTAAAATTGACCACAAATAACTCTTGTGTTTGGGTCATTAGACTCTGAGGACTTGTGCAAACCATTTGTAGGTTCTGTCAAACATAGTAGCCTTGTGTTTATACAGAGGCCACCAATACTGTGTATAATTACATCTGAATGGCATGGCTCTGTACTCGTATGGCCTTTTGGGGGGGGGGGGTATTATAGCTTCAAAGTGATAATATCAACCACAGATATGTCCACATGCTCCTCTTAAGGTCAACATTTGTATTACTAGGCGTATGGAGACACGATCCATGCGCCCCGTATGACAGGATATGGGGCGGACGGTAAATGCGAGGCTCCTTCCTGCTGTGGATCTGTGAATCAAACCAAAGCATTTTCCTAAGATACTCAGGAGGGACACGGGTTTGACGCACAGATGGCCACTGTGCATCAATCACTGCGGTCACTGATCCACTACATGTCTCTCCACTGTACTTTTGGACAACTGCAAGGCTGACGTAGCGATCATTTGGTTCTGATTGCCAAACCCTGTCACGGGGTTAACAAGCAGCACAGCAGGCCTGTATCATAGGATCAATCACTCAATCACTGTGAGTCAGACTGTGCAGGTGCTCTCAGGGGAAATATTGAAGTCTAGGAGCCCCATGGGGGTGGAGATGCCAAAGGAGCTATGTGGCTTGGTGGTTACTGCAGTTCACAAGCATGTCTGCATGTCTGCCTGCCTGCCTGCCTGCCTGCCTGCCTGCCTGCCTGCCTGCCTGCCTGCCTGCCTGCCTGCCTGCCTGCCTGCCTGCCTGTCTGTCTGTCTGTCTGTCTGTCTGTCTGGTGAGGTGAAGACAGCAAAGAGAGATGGGAGGAGGCAAGACTGTGACCTTCTAGACCTTCATTTTTACTACACTTCTCAAGCAAAAAGTGTCTGAAACATCCCGTTTCTATTTCCAGAGTGCACAAAGAGGCACATGTGGTAGAAATTACAGTGAATTTTATAAGAGGGCCGTAGCTCTGAAAACCAATGGGGTATGAAGTGTTGCCATTTTCCAACTCTACATCCCATAATTAAATCGGGCCAGCAGGAGCACCTTCTCTTCAGACCCTCATCAGCTTCACGTATTCGCTGTCTTCATTACTCTTTCACAACAAGACTTATGTGTCTGACTGTTCCCAGTTCATCAACATCAGGGGTGACGGAACTATTGAACTGTGTGTGTTTGTGTATGTGTGTGTGTTTTGTGTGTGTGTGCGCGTGTGCGCGTGTGTGTGTGTGTGAGTGTGTGTGCGTGCTTGCGTGTGTGTGTGCACAGTGCTCCTACTGTATGTGCATGACAATGTAAGGAACGTCACGCTGCTTGCTAGCGCATGTGACCACTCTTCTGTAGCATATTACCAGTCAGCGCTAAGCTAAATGCTAGCTCTTCAGGGGCTCAAATGGCAGCCTTTTCAACTGAATGAGCAAGGCGCACACATCCCCTTGCAGGCATTATGTGTGTTTTTTGCCGAGGAGACTTTGCTTGCCAAGCCTAGGCCAACTAGAATCAGATATGATGTGGTGGTTTCTGTGCCAGAAAACGTGGTCTGTGCTGGCTGGGTAACACACATAATTATACTCTAAAGCTCATGTCAGCGGCTGGGATTATCTGATTGACAGGTAATGAGCCACGTCCCATTCTTTACCTCTGCCATGCCTCGTTCTCAGTCTACCATAAAACCACAGCACAGCCTAAATCGTAGTGCTTCTACCTGCCTCAGGTCTGAAACTTTGAACAAAGCTTTAACTAGGATCGGTTTTGAAACCCCCTTGAAATGAATGATCAATTAAAGTGATTTGCTAACATCGAGTGCACAATATTAGTCATGTCCTTGTCTGTTTACTTTTGATGAGTGCCGACAGCATATAGAAAATGCCAGAGACCTAAAATAGGTGTCAATCACAAGAAAATCATGGGCGACATATCATTAATCAACACTGTCTACCAGTGACGCAGCTTGATGATGTCATCTATTCCACTGTTGACCTTCTCTTAAACATGTTAAGGAAAATAGGAACTTAAGAGGGCAAAACGTTCAGTCCTACAAATTGTTTAATGTGCCGCCTGATAGGTTTAAGCTTCAGCTGCAGACCAAACATTGCCTTGCTATGATTGTACAATTTACTTTGGCCTGATGTTCATATATTATTCTTGACGTTGCCAAAACAAATAGCTTTGTCAGATTCAGGGGCACATTTTGTTGGAATGCATTGTTTTCTATTACATTTTTCTTCTAGTGATATTTTGAAGGCTGTATTACAATGCAATCTGAATGCGATAATGCATAATGAAATTATGGTCAATTTAAAGTTCTGAGACAGAGATTAACTTTGGTTTTCCCATTTTAGTCTAACTTATCTGTTTTCATAATTTAATTTTGAAAGTGCACAGTCAAAATATCCCCTTGGACTTCGTCAGTATTGTTCTTTAGCAGATAATTGTATAAAATCAGCTAAATCAGATAAATCTGACAGTAACATGATGCAATGATTTCAGGTCTATGACTTATTTTATGAGTTTTGGAATAGTATCCCAAACTTTTTAATGTCAGTGGCAAAATAACATCAGCATTAGCCAGATAGTACATGTCTGTGACGAGTGCAGGTATATAGTAGAGAAATGAGAAAGAAGCGAAGGAGTAACAAAATCAAACCGGGTTTTAATCATAAAAACACACTTCTCCAAACCCCTCCAAGGCCCTCGATAGGTCCAAACACTGTATAAGGATTTAAAGACAACAGAACAACAACATTCATACTGTACACGAATTGTGAAACAACCACCAACAGTAAAATTAACACAACCATGAACTAATATAAAGAGAGGTGATTGATTGGATGATATGAAATGACGAAACCAGTCGTGGGACACCCAAAACACGGAGTAGGTAGCACCTGGATCCACCACCCTTTCACTGCCAGGAGGGGTATTGTGACAATATCTTTGAGTATCAAGCAGTTGCTGATCTTGGCTTTTGTTTGCTGCCGTGAGCAAACAGGGTGGATGTGTAACAAACAGGAGGCCTCCAGGGGTGACACGCACATGGCGGATGAGGGCAGTTATACTGTATACATGATATGCAATAACCACAAGGAGGTGTGGTACTATACACTCACCTAAAGGATTATTAGGAACACCCATTCAATTTCCCCTTACTGCAATGATCTACTCAACCAATCACATGGCAGTTGCTTCAATGCATTTAGGGGTGTAGTCCTGGTCAAGACAATCTCCTGAACTCCAAACTGAATGTCAGAATGTGAAAGAAAGGTGATTCAAGCAATTTTGAGCGTGGCGTGGTTGTTGGTGCCAGACGGGCCGGTCTGAGTATTTCACAATCTGCTCAGTTACTGGGATTTTCACCCATAACCATTTCTAGGGTTTACAAAGAATAGTTTAAAAAGGGGAAAACATCCAGTATGCGGCAGTCCTGTGGGCAAAAATGCGTTGTTGATGCTAGAGGTCAGAGGAGAATGGGCCGACTGCTTCAAGCTGATAGAAGGGCAACTTTGACTGAAATAAACACTCATTACAACCGAGGTATGCAGCAAAGCATTTTTGAAGCCACAACATGCACAACCTTGAGGCGGATGGGCTACAACAGCAGAAGACCCCACCGGGTACCACTCATCTCCACTACAAATAGGAAAAATAGGCTACAATTTGCAAGAGCACATCAAAATTGGACAGTTGAAGAATGGAAAAATGTTGCCTGGTCTAATGAGTCTCGATTTCTGTTAAGACATTCAGATGGTAGAGTCAGAATTTGGCGTAAACAGAATGAGAACATGGATCCATCATGCCTTGTTACCACTGTGCAGAATGGTGGTGGTGGTATAATGGTTTGGGGGATAATCCAAACAAGTTCATTTAGCCTACTAAGTTTCAAATTGATATGTAATTCTTATTGACAGGCTATATTGATCTTTGTCATACATGACAGTTTCGACTGCTGGCTCTGCAGTCTTCTTCAGATGCGTCACGTGGTGTTACTGTGACATCTACTGTGACATCTACTGTGGGTGTGTTTTATTGGGTTTGTGTAATTCCACCTGTGTGATGGAATGACACTGCACCTCCCCGCCATCCAACGCACCCTCAATATCCCGTGCGTGAGGTGTCCCCCCCAACAACGACCCCCCAGATGGCAGGGAGAGTTTATGTAGCACTGCGTCCCAAGTGTGTGAAAGTTGGTATGCTCCCTTATCCCGGTTTAAACCTTCTACTTCCAGCAGGATAATGCACCATGTCACAAAGCTCAAATAATTTCAAATTGGTTTCTTGAACATGACAATGAGTTCACTGTACTAAAACGGCCCCCACAGTCACTAGATCTCAACCTAATAGAGTATCTTTGGGATGTGGTGGAACGGGAGCTTCGTGCCCTGGATGTGCATCCCACAAATCTCCATCAACTGCAAGATGCTATCCTATCAATACGGGCCAACATTTCTAAAGAATGCTTTCAGCACCTTGTTGAATCAATGCCACGTAGAATTAAGGCAGTTCTGAAGGCGAAAGGGGGTCAAACACAGTATTAGTATGGTGTTCCTAATAATTATTTAGGTGAGTGTATGTGGCCAATATACATTGGTGAGGGCAGTTCTTAGGCTCAACGCATCACAGAGTGCCTGGACACAGTGGTTGATTAGAGTATATTGGCAATATTTCACAAAAACATGCCTTATTGTTGTTGTAAAAAGTGTTTCAACAAAATTTGAATAGTTAAAAGTAATGTGATGTCACTAGTGGTTTGCGGTCTAAGCATACAGAAATTAAACAAAATGTTTTATAAAATGCTGCACCTGGACAAGGTGATACAGGTTGATGATCAACAACCTGAGGTAGAAAGAATATGACCTTTCTTTGGAAGTGAATGTCAAAAAATGTCTCGGTCTGCTTGGAACTTAGAGCTAATGAATTATAAACTTGAAGTTTGAAAAGAGGAAGAAAGGAAAAAAAGAACAAATATATCAAATGTGATAACTTATATTTTCTTTACTAGTAGGTGAGATATTCTATATTCAGATTATATTATGAAATCTTCTGAGCCCTCTAACTTATTTTGCTTGGAATAGGCAACACTACCTGTCTTTTCAAGGCTCACTCCAAGGTGACAGCGTCACAGCGTAATGTATGAGATGGGCTCCGGCTATGGCCTGAAGAAAAACACTTGATGGACAGGTACTCTACTGAAGCCAAGAGCAGGAGGGGGGAAATGAAATAAAATCAATACTCAAACATAACTTTTTAAATAAACATTTGTACTCTACAGACATTGTTGGCAGCGATTCTCTGTAACCTGTCCCTATTGAGGGAACTTAATACAAGACGTTTGTGGAAGCCTGGCCGCTCTGCAGTGATGGCTACTGGCAAGATGTGACGTGAATAGTATGTTCTGTTTATTCAAGGCAAGAAAAAGCTGAAATCCTAATGTGCGCTTTTGGAAGCCAATGTTTTCATGGATTGTTACTAATTTCTAAAAGCGCTCTGAGTCGTATAGGACAGCATTCTCTGGGGAAAGACTTGAAATTAAACAAGGTACCTGAGTTTCGCGTGCATGTACGCCTCCAATAAACCTATAAAAGATTACGTTACAAACCTCAAGTCCTGCATGTTCATGTAATTCAGACTTGGTGTATGCCATACGATGTTAGTCAACTGCTTAAAGGGAAAGTGACTTGTGCGTAGTCATGGCCAAACAAAAAGTACTTAGTAAAATAAACAACTAAACAGAAGTACAGTTTTGTCAAAAATGGTACAGACATTTCCTGAATTGATCCTTTACTGTCCTTGGTCTAACTTTAATAGGGGTACTGAACTGAGCTGCTATGGTATGTGGCAATGTGCAAACAGAGCTGTGCTGAGCTGTGTTGAGCTACAGTATGTATGCTACTAAGTAAGGCTGGGAGGAAGGATGTGTTGGGTGGGCTAGGCTGCTTGGTCGGTTGGTCCAGATATTATACACTGATGCTGACTGCAGTGGAAAAGTCCCCTCTATCTTTTTCTCTCTCTCTGTCTCTTTCTTTCTCTCTCTCTCTCTCTCTCTCTCGCTGGTGCGCTGTATATGCAGTATGGTACACAGCTGTGGTCCTGAAGGCTATTGACTGAGTCACAACCACTGAACATTGTTAAGGTGTCTCTGCCTTCGGACAGGAAGTGTATGCGGTCTTTACCAACACTGTGCCATCCGTTTTCTATGGCCTTTTGCAATTTTTACTCTGGATAAACTTGTTAACCCATGTGTTTTTAAAAATAAGGAGAATTGTAAAATTTCCACAGCCAGAATCTAAAGAAAAGCTACACCGATGTTTTACGAGAGGAAAATTCACACGTCCACACCCACACGCTGTACAAGTCAAATAATAATTTCACAGAGCGGCTTTAAATAGAATGGAGTGAGGGGCAACTCGGGATGCTGTGGGCTCTCCATGTTCTCTGACTAAAATGTGAAACACACATGTAACCACACACACAGACAGTTTTCCTCTCCTGACCCCTCCCTCAGGTTCTGTGCTCTTACTGGAACTGAGGGCAGGGTGTTTTAACAGGGCTTGGTTACAGGCCAGACACTATGAATCACTAATGGGCACTAGTAGATAGAGGACAATGTGTGTGTTCACATATCTGGTATGAACTTTCACCCACCCACCTATACACACACACACTGTCAGAACACACACATGCAGACACCTGTCATTTATAACATGGGTGGTATGGGTCGTAACTTGCAGTAAACTCTAAACCCACTGTGGCATGTGAGCAGCAGGTCAAAGAAGGAACACCAATAAATGTGAGAGCTGTAAGACCGCAGCTTTCTCTCATTACCTACTGTACCTCTTCAGATACTACATCCTCATGAAGACCAATGATAAGTATTACTGTCTTCTATGGTTATGTACTAACTGGAGAGAATTGTTTCCATCTTGTCTTCCTGGAAAGCTAACAGCAAGCAGGACTGACTAACTGGGATGCCTACCTTGATGAAATAGTGTGCAACATGTTTTGAGATGTTGCATATTGGAATCTGTTTCTTTTTTTAAAGCTGGTCCAATGGTATTGTTCTTGCAATTTCAGTGTTGTATATATGCAGTTTACATACATCTTTTTATATTTGAGTTGAAATCAACTTCTTTGGTTTGCATTAAGGCTCTCTGGTGTCCATCGGGCCTGGTTTGTAATGTATCAGTTTTCTGATGTAAACATATACTAGGCACGCTGTCATCACCTATTAGGTTCCTTCTGCCTACACAGACCATACATCGAGCTCACTGTTACCAAGGAGCCTAAGTGTAGCTAACGTTGTGGAAATAGTTCATTATAGTGCCTCTCTTATAGGCTGGCCCCAGATCTGATTCAGCTGCGTTGTCTACAAGTGGTAGCATGGCACAAACAGGTCTGGGACCAGACCACGACTCTCTTTGCCCTCTCTATCTCTCTCTCTCAAGAGAGACTTGTGACTGGCTGGCTGCAAGGCGACGGATGGCACAGTCACCTTGTGGTTTATAAATGAGTCCATTCACCAGATAATCAAACTGCATGCAAGAAAAAATCCAGAGTGAAAACAAGCATGGTTTCAAGAGAAAACAATGTGGCGGTCCCAGCATGTTCCCTACTAATTCACCAGCGCCAAGACGAGGAGGATTGGCTTATAGCGATGGCCGGAGGGAAAGCTACCCGCCTCAGTGCCTTGGAGAGTGCCAGCTATCCCATCAGGCCCTGTTTTGACACATCCCTGACACATCCTGTTCCTTGCACTCTGCGATATTTTATAGTTGGCCACAGCTCCCATCATCCCTTTCTCCAAACATATCCACCTTTCAGCTGTCTGCGTGACAGTATGTCAGTCAATGACTATTTATTCTTATTATATGTAAACTTTTGTATTTTTTATACCAAGACATATTATAAAACCCAGTTTCACCCTTAATAAGTTGTCTCTTGTTCAACTGTGGCCGGCACAGTATACTGTACAAACATTTTTCCATCCTCTTGGAATGGAAATTTGAGTGGGGGACCATTTCAGTTACAGTAGCGAAGCTGTCCGGGCA